>JBAMJV010006767.1:0-197874 GCA_037951105.1 Echinarachnius parma | reverse complement strand
TGCTATCCCAGCATGCATAGCCGACGAGCTTTCGGCCGGGGTCAAATGGAATATGACACGGACTACCGTCAAAAATCATCAATTTGAAGTAAGTTATCCTTCTTTTTAGCCTCGGTCATTTCACCATTTGGAACATTGTCATTGAAGTCCATGCATAACATAATTCGTAAGTATGAATACTATGAACCCAGATATATAATTTTAACTTTTTTATTAGTGTGTTTGCCGTTATCCTCACGGTATACACACTTCAGTATGCCAGGCGCCGTACTTCGCACGGCGCCTGGTTAGGTTATATCTAGAGATGAGTTGTGCCGGTTTTCCACTTGCTTTTTTAGTTTCATTTGTATTGGTAGCAATTTAGCATGCATTGTTGTTGTGTGGTATAAATGTTGGTAATCATTCAGTTCATACTAAAGTATTGACTTGTCTATGGTCTTTGCTTCCTGCATTATCTGGTCAGTCTGGCACAAAACATCTTGCAGAGTTTGTACACACTCTTATGTTGGCATTCTCTACCACAGCGTGCCCAGGACTTGCGTGCATGACTTCAACTTCAAGAACCGATGCTCTATACAAATTGCATAGAGCATCAGTTCTTTTAATCATGCATGTTAATAAAGTCGTGGGCACGCTTTGGTAGAGAATGCCTCTATTTCTTTCTTTTTTTTGGGGGGGGGGGGAAATATTTTCCCAAAGCTTCTAGATTCATGAGGGATCAGTTCTGATTCTATCTTAAAAACTTATCAAATATCTCTCAGAACTTTAATAGGAGGATAAAGAGAAAGATCTGAATGATTTTATGGAACACGACAGACCGGCCCCCAAAATAATTTTCTCCAAAATGGACCCTAAAAGTAAATCTTCAAAACATCTAGATAGATTTTAGAGAAGATATGTAAACTGATCTCTCAAAAAGTATGTTTTCTAATTTATCTCACATCTTGGCCTTTAGGACTCAGGAGGATGAAGAGAAAGATCTGAGATGATTTGATGAACATGAAAGACCAGCACCCAAAACCAACTTCTCCAAAATGGACTCTAAATTCCCTCAAAGCATCTCGCTAGATTCTTGAGCACAGATGTATTCTGATCTTCTCTGTAAAGAAACTTATTTCATTTCTCTCAAATCTTAGGAAGATTCAAATTCAAATTCAAATTCAATTTTGGTTTATTCAAGAAAAATACTGAGTAAAAAGTCTGAAGACTCAACAAGTCAGTTTACAATGTAAAATGCATTATAAAATATAACAAGGTAAAATACATGGATAAATTAAATCATTAATAAGTAAAAATAGAAACTTGATATCGCCTACTAAATCAAATTACAATGTTAAAAACCAAAGAAGTTCAGCAAGAAATAGCAAATTATATCCTTTACAGTTTACCTAATGAAGATAAATAATAAAGATAAAGAGAAGGATCCTGATGATCTGATGGAAAGCGAAGACCAGTGCCGAAGGTTGTGTTCTAAAAAAATTGACTATAAAAACCCTCAAAGCATCTTGATTCTTAACCCTAAAAAGGCCAGGCTATTTGAGGTCTTCAGCAGGCCGGGGGGGGGGGGGGGGGGGGGGGGGGGGTTGGGGCCATTATGACCCCCCCCTCTCGGCCGCGATCTCGGCCGCGAAGCGGCTGATCGCCATGAAAAATTGCACGCATGATAAGTGAAGTGTATAGAATACAATGGTAATTTTAATTTTTTGAAAAATTCATTAATTTGCATATTTATAGTAATTTATGCAAATAAAGTCATAAAATTCATATTTTTACCCATAAATCATATATTCTTCATAATTAAACTCTGGTTTTCACTACATATATTCTTTAGAGCATTTGGAATAATAATACGACAACAAAATTTGGAAGAGCCAGGTTCTTCCTTATGTTTTCTATTGATTTTATAATTTCTTATGTATTTCTTTTTTTTTTTTTACAAGTTTGTGTATTTTATTGTTTTGTTTTTTGTTTTTCTAACTATAAGTCAACTATTTTGAACCCCAAAACAAACATATAAAATGTAAACAAGACCAAATAACCAATGATATACCAAAACTGATATTTCCATATGTTTTGTACACAAATCACGAAATTGAGCGATTTTCGGGCTGACATGCATAGACAAAAGGTCACGTGACTTCGTAACGGTAGGTCCGATTTTCAAATTTTTTGTTTTAAAATATGCGCAAGACCCAAAAGAAAAGAAAAAAGTCACCAAGCAGTGGCGCGTCATCTTACCGCGTTTTGGAGCAATAACAAAAAACGCGGAGGCCTTTTTAGGGTTAAGCAGAGATGTATTATGATCTTTTTAAAAATATACTTTTCTAATTTCTCTCAAATCTTAGGAATGAAGAGAAGGATCCTGATGATCTGAAGGAAACCAAAGACCGGCACTCAAGATTGTATTCTCCAAAATGGACCCTAAAACCCTTAAAGCATATATATATTCTTATACTTTTCTAATTTCTCTCAAATCTTAGGAGGATGAAGAGAAGGATCCTGATGATCTGGTGGAAACCAAAGACCGGCACTCAAGATTGTATTCTCCAAAATGGACCCTAAAAACCCTTAAAGCATATACATATAGATTCTTATACTTTTCTAATTTCTCTCAAATCTTAGGAGGATGAAGACAAGGATCCTGATGATCTGATGGAACACGAAAGACCGGCACCCAAGATTGACTTCTCCAAAATGGACCCTAAAAATCCTGAAAGTATCCTCCAGATGAGCAAGAAGGGGAAGACCCTGATGATGTTTGTCACAGTTTCCGGGGAGCCCACCAAGGAGGAGAGCGAGACCATCTCACAGCGGTGGCAGGACCAGCTCTTTCAAGCAAACTTTCAACTACAGAGGTATAATTGCTTGGCTTGAATGCTCCTGATGGAGTGAAATTCAGGCTGTTTATTCTATGTTGTTAAAAGCATCTATCATCGGGTGAGAGTGAGAAGTAAAGGGAATTAAATTTGTTTGGCTAAATTGTGTTCTACATTGTATCTTAGAGGGCAGAGCCTTCTCTATGTTATGCCAAACTTTCAAGTAATAATAATTCAACATTTGGGCAATATTTAAAAAAAATTTAAAAAAATTAAGTGTTTCCTAGGCTCTTAAAAACTAAACATTATAATCTGCAGAGTACAACAAGTAACTGGAAAAGTGCCCTCTCTCTGTCTCAAACAACAATATGTGCAGTGTTTGATGGCTCAGTGGATATGTTAAATGCCCCGTTGCAGAAAGAGATACAATCGATTGTAAGTTACAATTAATTCTAAGTCAGTAAATTTGTGCGTTCACATTTGCGCATTTAGAACACATGATCTGACTTACAATTAATTGTAACTTACAATTGATTGTATCTCTTTCTGCAACAAGGCCCTGATTTGATATGGAAGACAAAGTCCTTCACAATTTGATAGTCCTAAGACAAAGTCCAGAATTCTAAGAGACTCAGACCCATGAAAGAAGACTGCCTTGGTCTTGAGATTTAAGCCATACAGTGACAGTCTGCGTATATAGTGACCACCTAAGGGAAGCAATATGAGCAGTGGCCACTGTTAGCTGGTGACCTCTATACTATAGACAGGTTTCATAACATTGGTTATCTCTGCAGGGATCACTTTTGGTGACAACTACTTAACTACAGGTGGCCACTAAGAAAAGTTTGACTGTATTTTCATCACTGTTGTTTCAATTTTATGTACACTTCAGGCTCTACATTGGTTATAATCCCATCTTTGTAGTTCATTTCCTGATTTGATTATAGGTTTATGATTTGATTTTGGGGATATGACTTGACTTGATTTTAAGGTTATGATTTAAACCCTGATGCAATGAATATCAACTAGTCTTTGTTAAATATTAATAATGTTTAATCATTTTCATTCTTACAGGTACATGGTTGACAGCAATCGCGCCATCTTCCTCCTAAAAGATGGTTCCATGGCCTGGGAGCTGAAGGAATTTCTCATCCAGCAAGAGCGTTGCTACGAGGTAACCATTGACAACAAGAGCTACTACGGCAAGGGGTCAGGCAAGAAAACAAACTCGAAGGGCGAACCTCTGGAAGGGGAGGATGATGTGAAGAAAGCTGCATCAGATAAGAAGAAAGGCAAGGGGAAGAAGCCAGCGAAGAAAAACAAAGATTCAGGGGATATCAAGGTTGCAGGCGCAAAGCGAGAGAAGAAAGTTGAAGACAACAAAACCGAGTTATGAGGTTGACTTTGGCGACCACCGGATATAGAGTAGGTTTGCCAACCTCAGCATTTGATGTACTACTGTAGAACAGAAATTGTTCTAAGAGCTTTGTTCTAAATGAGGTCTGAACATTATGTCTTTCTAGAGACTGTGAACTTTGAACTAACTTGAAAATTAATGTATTATGGTACATGTGGGTCTATGTTGTTTGTGTATTGACCATTCTGCCTGTATGTGAAATAACCATCAAGTCATGCCCGTTTTGTCTTCTTTTAAGTTCAATTTCCAATTTCCAATTTCTTACCCAAAATGGATTATTTTTCTTCCTCTTGAATGTTTTGTAGCAATATTTATTGACCATTCTGACTGTATGTGAAATAACCCATCAAGTCATGCCTGTTTTGTCTTCTTTCAAGTTCAATTTCTTATCCAAAATGAATTATTTTTCTTCCTTTTGAATGTTTTGTAGCAATATTTTGTATTGTGTGAACCATGGTGTATTTAGCGCTATAGATAACTAATTGTATTGATTTAATCATTTAAATGGATAGTTGAGTTCTGGTAAAACTGATTTTAGTAACCAAAACCTGAGTTGTGCCACTGAGAATTCGGACCTACATATAAATACTACAGATTTTATTTCATAACTTGGGTGTAATGTGTATTATGTATAACTAATGATGTTCTTTGTTTAGTATTGCTTGCGTGTTATATTTGAAGCATTATCATTACACTGATGATACCTATGCAATACTAGAAATAAGCTTTCTTAGATCAAGTGTTCATGAGATGACCGGTCACCAGACTACATAATGTACTTAAAATGATGCAGTTCTAGTAAGGGGATCCTTTGGCCCAGTCCAGCAAGTACAATGTATGGGCTATTATGTTGTTCATGAACACATTTCGCATGGGAACACTTTTGTAATCTACAAGAATCTATCCTTCAATGAACAATTTATAAAATAATATGCGAATTAGAGGTAATTAATTATGCAAATATGTTAATTTTGCAATGTTTTACTTGATTTTTGTCATTTTTTAGCTTTTGTATGGGCATGCAAAACATGATTCAGGGGTTCAGCTTACATTCTGTGCAATTAAAAGCTCATTGAACCTATGACAAACAAAGAAATATATAAGAATTCACATGTTTTTCTCTTTTTATTTATTTCTTTTTTACTGTTTTATTTTGTGTCATTTATTATAAATTTGTATCAAAAGAATTCCACATTTTAATTAAGGGCTGGGTTAGGGGTAGGGTAAAGGGTTGAATGTAGAGTTTGTTTGCATTTTGTCATTAAATTTGATTAGCTGTTTAGGTTTAATTGTACGGTCCTGCAATAGACCGCTTCTGTAATGTATGCAAATAATATGCGTATGACGTAAGACGTTGGCAAGCTTAACAATAGTAACTAGGTCCGGCAAGCTAAGTTTGCCGGAGCTTGCCAGACCTAGTAACTATTGTTAAGCTTGCCAATGGGGAGTCTTACGTCATACGCATATTATTTGCATACATTACAGAAGCGGTCTATTGATAGTAGGGTGCTTACGATCCTGGACCGTGAGTTAGTGTACCGTAAAATTGTTACGGACGCGACAGGTGACCCGAACATACCATACATCGCGGGAGAACTGTTCACCAAAAATTAGTCGACCCGGCATAAGGCATTACGTCATACATGCGCAGAACAGATGCGCACTGGTATTTTACGGTTTACCGTGTTTACGGTCCAGGATCGTAAGCACCCTATTAGCATTGAAGATTTTTGCCAGTGCCACTGTGCGACAGCGAGAATCGCTCTTATCTGACTGGTAAAATGAACTAAATTTGCATGTCACATGTCCCCATATTTCTGTACTGTAGGCTTACTCTTATTCATCATTTTGATAATGAATTTAAACAAAATGAAATACATCTACTGCAAGTTTCTGTCGTCATGTTTAAACTTTGTGATCGTGTCACATATTGTACATACCATTATTTAGAATGCAATTTTGAAGAATATGAAGAATGTGTGTGTAAATATCAAGAACATTTTTGTCCTTTTAATAGTGCCTTGATATAAATCTGCTTCATTGTACTCTTGTTCATCTTGTATTTTCTACTAACTGATATTTGTTCATTAAATGAACCATCATATAAACAGAAAAGATTGATATGTCTCCAGACTCTTGTGTTGATTTAATAGTTTAATGTATTGTATATTCAAAGTTATGTTATAAAACCTTGGATTAGGCATATTCAACCATCTTAATCCAGATTGATTAGTTACCTGGGGGTGTATTCCGAAAACGATTTTAAGTTAAAATTTATTGTATCTACGTCACTAAAATATATTTTAGCAAATCGTTATTCCTTAAGGACAGTTGAATATTTTAGTGACGTAGTGACGTAGAATTTTTTTCAGAATACACCCCCTGATGTGGCCAATTTTCCCCCCTTATTTTTCATTTATATGTTACATGTATAGGATATAATAGTAGAAATAAAATAATAAGGAATCTTCACCAACAAAATTTACGAACAACTTCCGGAATTCAATCTTTGTTTTATAATGGCATAATGGAATGAATTACCTTTGCTAAAACTTTGTAAAAAAATGGTTGTTAGAAAATCTATCTTGATTCAATCTGTTAGTATCATTATACAAATAGAAATCTCTCTCTGGTATTGTGATGGTGTGTGTATATATGTGTGTGCATAACTGGGGCCCCGATTACAAGCTTTCCATTCAAGTTCAGGGGCTCCAAACCATTATTGTGTTTGTAAACATTGATAGCTTTTTATGGTTGAATAAGTAAAGTGAAAGTGTAATGATAGTAATTGTAACAATAGTAATCAATTTCCAAACATAATTCAACTCATATCGTCTGGCTAAAAAGTAACATTCTGTGTATTTGTTGCTAACATACTGTCTTGAAGCATTCGTTTTTGTATATAGTCTTCTTTAACTTGATCATGCAGTAAAAACTAATTTGGAGTATTTGATTCAGACAAAATTTGAAGATGTTTCAAAACCATTATTATTGAAAACCAATAATGTGAGAATTAGAACATTCTTGAAATAGTCACAAACATGCAGTATAACAGTCTAGCAAGTGGATCGTCATCATAATGCACATGTACATACAAAGAGTTCATGCAAATACATTAAGTACAAATGTTTGATAATTGTGATTACTAGTAAAACTGATGAAAAACAATGAAACCAATAAGAAAATGTTTGAATTTTGTAATCATATCTTCAAAAAATAAGCATATTGATATGCAATAAGGTATAATTTAAAATATATGTTGTGTTATAATCTAAATGGTAGTAACTATATTTACAAAATTATGAAATGGCGTGTATCGGTTTTTGCATATGAACTCTTCTTCATGATGATGGGTACCTATAATATATGGGACATTCTTGATTAGATTTAATTTGAAATATCGGGGCTCTGCATGGCAACCCCTTGTTGTTGGGATGAAAATTCATGATTTATACAAATTTAGCCCCATAACATTATTAGGAAAAGTACACACACAAAATATGAAATCTTGCAAGCGGGTACTATGAAAGGAGCCACTTCAGATAACATCAATTGTTTTCCAACTTTATTGTTCAAATTTAAAGGGGACCACCAGGCAAATACCAACACATAATTATATGTTTTGGTACCGTTTTGTGATATATAGATACCCAACATTTCGCAAAGGGTTGTGTAATTCATAAACAAAGCAATTAATTACCACCACTTACGGAACCACTATTATTTCCTGGTTCCATACGGGCCAAACATTTGCGAGTGAGCCAATGCTATTCACGCGTACGTTTGGAGACAATAGAATGCCGGACGATTTGTTCGCTCTGGAAAAAGTAGTCTCGTACATGCAGACCCATGAACGCATGCTTTAGAATGATGCGTTTTCCAATTATATATTTTTGTGAACTTGTTGATGGAATGGACTACTAAAGATGTTACCATTCTTTTATAAGAATTTTTGGGTGATGGTACCCTTTAAATAAAAAATAAAACAAATCAAAGCACAAAATCAGGCAATAGCCTACAGCATTATAAAAACATAATATGAATCATGTTTAAACAAATAGTAAAAATCTTACACAAATTAACAAAAATAAAACAAATCAAAACACATAATCAGGCAATACAGCATTAGTATTATGGTACTTCATCAAGTCTCCATTTATCATGAAATTGTGTGCAAGTATATATAATACCCTTCCTCTTAAATGTTACGGAGTGAATAGTCCAGGTTTTTATAAGAAGTTTGGAGTTTATTTTTATTCTGAATTTTAAACGAATGATTGATTTGCATTCCTCGTTGGTCTCTGTGTTGTTAATGCCTAGATTCACAGTATGTGTGCTTATTGTACATTATTATGTTATCGCAACTTTCTGTCAGCTAGGTCAAGTTTCAATGTACTGTATACAAGTTGGTAGGAAAGACCCAATGGGTTATAGATAATAATGTAGATTTCTTTCTTCCTGCCAGGCAGCTTGGGGAGACTCATCAGGGGTGCTTTTATGTCTTTTTTGTTTGTAAATTCATCATTCATTTTGTATCGTTATATTGTACTTGTTTGAAATGCCGAATAAATAATAATAATAATAATTATGATTTTCATGTTTAACATACAAATCTACATTAGTGAGGCTTTGCTTTATGGATACTTATTATTTTATAATATTTATTTTGTACATCACACTTCTCTTTTCCCCCAAGGTTATTAAATAAATTTGATGAATATCATTCTTTGATAAGGGGGAAAATAGAACTGTGATGTATATACAAATAAATAATATATAAGTGTATCCCAGGGATATGGGAGTTGAACTCCCATATCCCTGGTATACCCCCCGTATACCCATGTAAATCTTGCTAAACATGAATTATTTTTGTCATGGTCTCTTTTTAATTGTGTCTACAATTTTTATATTTTAATGTATACATTGAAACTTGTCCTAGCTGACAGAAAGTTTGCGATAAATTGAAATATTGGCCATTTTCAAATTCGTTTTCGAAAAGTGAAAAAAGTTGAATTTTTACTACTGATATCCCGCCGATAGCTTTGAACACACATTTTTGACAAGCAGAGCTCTTTAGCTCTCATTGGCTGGTTAAGAAAAGTGGGCGTAGGGCGCGCGGTTCGTCTGTCCGAAATCTACGTTTTCATTGGCTAGTCATCGGGTCTGTGATATGACGTATAGGTCTCGCATTAATTATGTATGCAAATTAGATAGGTCTGTGTTTATCGTGTTGTGGAATACCGGAGACGATATCTGTGCTAAAATCGTACAAAATCTGTACCATCGGATAGAGTTAAACGGTAATGTCTAGAAATTCATTTTGTCAGTTATTTTTTATCGTTTAATATCATGGCATGTTACAGGAAAGTAAATTTCAGTGAATGACATTTTAGGTAATTCCGCAGATTTTTGGTGAATCGGGATGCCATCGGACCTTGGGTCCTTGCTGCCGGAGTTCCCCGCAGATTGTGAGCGCTGCTACGCTGGTTGTGCGGCGATTGACAAATTATTATCCGACCAGCTGGCAAAACATTTTACGGGTTCGTGTTGCAGGGACATTCTGATCTATTTCTGCTCGTGATTTATGTATGCGGTAGCTTAAAATTTCCGCACACATCTACTCCTTTGTTAGCAGTTAAGTTGATAATTTTTTATTGGAAATTAAATGTGGAATGTCACTATAATGTCAATGTTTTGATCGCAATGTCAATGGATTTCTGTCGCTGACACTGTCGGATTCCGCTTCTTCGTAGCGTTTTCAGTATTTTGCAGGCCTCCAAAATTAAATTTCTCGATTGGGTTGGATATTTTGTTAATTTGTTGGTGTAGCATTCTGTGCGTTGATATTTTAGGATCATTTTGGTGAGTATTCTTGTGCTTATGTTGTGTTTTACGTGAGAAATGATGCATTTTGTTTGGTGGTGTATTGTAAGATAATTGCTGCTTCGTCAATGCAAACCGAATACGACACCCGCTCCGGCCGTACGCACGCATACAATACACGCAATTTCCACAATGGATGAAGCTGCGCTATGCGGCATTATGCCGATGCCGATGGGTCCAATTATTTACGATTTTACCCTATTTTGAAGTGTTGCATTTTGAATTATACAAGTGATTCTAGATTTTGATTTGTCACTGAATGAATTTGTTCATATTAAGACTTTTCAGGTGATTGCTCTTAATAGAAATGTGTAATTTAAATATTGCATGTTCATGTCTTTTCAAAATGATGCTGATTACGGCTTCCTGGTTTTTCTTGGATTTTGTTTATTGGACAGTACCATTATTGTCATGTAGGGGTGTGATGTAGGGAGGTTGTATTTATTTAGATGATGTTCACTTTTATTCTCATTTCCATTTAACTTTTGAATGAAATGTCTATTTGTACTTTTACAAATTCCAAATTGAAACTCTTTAGTGGGAATTAATTTCAGTATTTAAAAGAAATAAAGAACATGTTACTTTATATGAACCCCCCTTCAAAAATGGCATTTCCTGAATCAGGGGAAAGAGTTGTGTCGGCCATATTTGACACAGCAACAATTCATTGAGTTTGGATGGTTCTTGTGTGTGCACACAGTGATGACCTATCCAGCACTGCCTTATATATCGTACTCTCTACTCTATTGCAGTGCAGCTTTGCACTTGCTTGCATTTAGCCACTTTACTAGTGTGTCTATCAATGATTGAGCTGAGATGGTCAAAGCCATTTGGTGGACACTGGTAGTTTTATGGCTTGGTTTAGGTGAAATCACTTGCCTAATACTAATAATAATACATGTAGCTTGTGCAACTGGCTCCAATACAGGCAACAAGTTACAGAATTACAGCCGTGCACTACAGCCAGGGATGGAAATCACTGATTTTGCTTCTGTCTATTTCTCATTGCTTACTGAATGTAATTGAAAGTCTGGGGCCTGCCATAGTAAGGTAGCCTCTAAAATTACCGTATGTGATTTTTTTGGGAATATTCATCAGATTGAAAAAGTAGCCCCCTAAAATTAGAGAATTATTAAATTCTTTCCCTGCCACCGTGTCACAGCTGTCTTTTGTTATTAGTTACTCAACCATAAAGTAATGGTTGCCTCTTTTTTTGTACACATTATTTTCCTAACTACCACTACCAGTACCATAGAAATATTTCTGCAAAAGGAAATATTGAAAAAATTATTGGTTATGAAATTATGAGCAGAAAAAAAATATATAATTGGAAAACGCATCACCATTCTAAAGCATGCGTTCATGGGTCTGCATGTACGAGACTACTTTGTCCAGAGCGAACGAATCGCCCGGGATTCTATTGTCTCCAAACGTACGCGTGAAACGCATTGGCGCACTGTTTGGCCCGTACGGAACCAGGAAATAGTGGTTCCGTAAGTGGTGAAAATGAATTGCTTTGTTTATGAATTACACAACCCTTCTGCAAAATGTTGGGTATCTATTTGATATCACAAAACAGTACCAAAACATTAACCTATCCAGGCGCCGTGCGTAGTACGGCGCCTGGCATACTGAAGTGTGTATACCGGAGGGATAACGGCAAACACACTAATAAAAATCAACATTTTCTTAGTTAAAATTATATATCTGGGTTCATACTTACCATGCTTACGAAATATGAAATGCATGGGATTCAATATTGCAAATGGTGAAATGACTGAGGCTAAAAAGAAGGATAACTTACCTCAAATTGATGATTTATTACGGTAGTCCTTGTCGTATTCCCGTCGTATTCCTTTGATCGCTGCAATGATGACCCCGAAAACTCGTCGGCAAACTCATCCGGTAAGGTCACTCAATTCGGTCGGTCGACTACTTGTACATAGCCACTATACTGTACATCCTGGTGCATGTATGCGCGATACACCAGCTGTACAGTGAGTATAGTGGCTATGTACATAGTCGACCGACTGAATTGAGTGACCTTACCGGATGAGTTTGCCGACGAGTTTTCGGGGTCATCATTGCAGCGATCAAAGGAATACGACGGGAATACGACAAGGACTACCGTAATAAATCATCAATTTAAGGTAAGTTATCATTCTTTTTCAACAAATAGAATATATGTACGGTAGGTTGGGGGATTCATTTATTACTAGAACTACAAACAATTCATAAATAATAAGTGTAAAGGTGCTAAAACACCTCGTCGCAAAATCCCCGAAAAATTTCGAGCGACTTCGCGTCACAGCCCTGTGCTACGCACAGGGCTGATCACAGTTACCAAAACATATACTTATGTGTTGTTCTTTGCCTGGTGGTCCCCTTTAATACTGTATAGTGATGTAGTTTTGCATACCATATTTTATACAGGGCTTGATATAGGCACTTTCCCGATTGCCAAGTACAATTTCATAAATTATGGTCTAGTTTGATTGCTTGAATTGACAACTAAATAGTTGTTCGACTACAATAGTACAAGAGGAAAACGTAATTTCTTTCTAGTAAATCTCATCTAAAAGTATGTAGGCAACCAAATTCTGTCGGGCAAGTAAAATTAGAAAAATTATAATTTTACTAGACAAAATTAAATGGGCCAGTAGTATAGTAAAAACTTAGTGCGGAACTGGAGGCTTGTTTTATAATACATAATGCACAATGTAGAACACTGGAAAGAAGTGCAGAAAGCAGTGCTTTTGTCAACTGAAAAATCAAATTTCCGGTATTGACTATGAAATTATTGAATCAAACAAATTATATTTGAGGAGAAGTGGGCCATAGCCAGATATTACACAGTCCAGACTGCGGCCCTGACATTTTTAGGAAAGCATCCAACACAGACGGTTCTGATTTTGCTAATTTTTTTCCTGAAAAAGAAGAACTTCTCACGATCCTATCATTGCAATTGGTTAATTTGAAGTCAATTACTAGTAGTGATATATTCTTTCACATGGTCGGTGATAAAAGTGTATTTTTCATTTTGTATACATGTGTGTGTGGCTTTTCCCAGTAATTATACATCTTTAAAAAAATTAATCTGATGTACAAAGTAACTTCACCTTTTGTTTTTGCAAGCTTGAAAATTGTTAATTTTCATGATTTGTGTACAAATACCTGTAGTGGGCCATTCTTTGAAAAGTGAAACTTTTTCGGAAAAATTGAAGTTTTATTTTTCTGTTGTTTTATTCCATTTTTGGAATGATCCATGTGTAAAGTTTCATGAAATATATGATTTACATTAAACAAAGACACTTTCATACTAGAGCTGAGTCAAATCGAATGGCTATTCGATATCCGACCGTGAAGGTCGGATACCGAATACAAATTTTCGGATACGAATATCCGAAAAAAAAAAAAAAAAAAAAAAAAAAAAAAAAAAAAAAAAAAAAAAAAAAAAAAAAAAAAAAAAAAAAAAAAAATCGTTTTTTTTTTTTTTTTTTTTTTTTTTTTTTTCCCCGTTTAATTTTGTAATCCCTATTCGATAGATTCGATCAAAAAATGGCACATTGAACCCTGCTTATCTATTGCTAAAGTTAAAAGTTAAGGTATTTTACATAAATTCACAAATAAACAAAACAAATAATAAACCAAAGGTAAGAGGATTAATATACAAGTGGTAAGGTGAGTGCCAAATTTAGAAGAATCTATGATGAGATATCAAAGTATTTCATCTTGACAGCAGTTTGTACACTAACATCACACTACACTGCCGATTCTAATTGAAAAAACGGACAGAATATCTATTTAAAACAATTATGGGAAAAAAAAAGAAATTTTTTTTTTTTTTTTCGAATATTCGATATCCGACCGTTTTTACACGACTCATATTCGAAATGCAAAATATCCGGTTTGACTCAGCTCTATTTCATACTCATTTGCATAAATTTACATATTTCAATATTTTTCTAAAATCATAACCCAGAAAATAATCAAGATATCGAAAGGATAGTTAGCAAGCTTATTCTTCTCACTTTCCTGTACATGTTGATACCAACTTTGTAAAAATTGAACCTTTCATTCCTTTCTAAACCTGATATTATAAAATTCCCATTTTTCCATTCATATTGTACATGTCACACACGTGACCACCCCAAAATGTCACACAGTGACCAGACGTTACCACATAATTAAATACAATACAAAACAATGGTTTGATAACATTCTTATTCATTGCTATTTTTGTACTTACAGATCTATAATACTTGTCTGATAATAAGATGAACATTATAGCTTTTCATATTTCAAAGGATTTCCCAAATGAAATTGAGTTATGAAAAAAGCGCTCCGTGCGAAGTCACACACGTGACCCATGCCATTTGACCTCTGACATTGAGTAACGTAATCCTTATAAAATCTTTTGTGTTAAGTCTGAAAGACTTCAACATATTCAAGTCACATACAAAGTAAAAATCATTATACCTCTTATACTTACTGAAATATAAGCATCCTATTTCAAAATTGTTCATGTTTTGGGTCACACACGTGACCAAGAATGGCCCTAGTATGGAAAAATAAATTTTCCTAGCTACAGTAGGTAATAAACAAGATATTTGGTCTTGTTTTCATTGTAGATTTGTATTTATTTATTTATTTTATTTTAAAAAAAAAATGTTTAGGGGGGGGGGGGCCTTATATTATAATAGTGAAATTCAACAAATAATGATTTACAATAAAACATGCATTTGATGACCTTATTTGCATTTAAATTACCATAAATATAAAACGATTTTTAACGAATTTGAATTTACTGTGTAGTATTCTATCTATACAACTTCATTTAAAACGTGTGCACATTTTTGCAGCAATCAGGCATTTCAAGGCTGAGCGTAGGGGGCTTTAATCCCCCTTGTCGCTAGAAAGACCTCAAATAGCCCATTCTTTTTAGGGTTACGCATGTAAGCTTGAAAGTTGAAAAGTAGCCTTAAATTGTATAAATCCCAATTGAACATGACTGGCAGAAAAGAATTTTCCCGTGGGAACCAAACCAACTTCAAAATATTCCAAGTGTTTTTATGACTATGTAGCAGTTGAACTTTGTCATTTGATGAGTAAAATGATATTGCTATGGTACCCACTGGTCCCACTGGGATACATACCATTCATTCTCCTCAAAAGTCAGTAAAATAAAAAAAATAAAACAGTTTGTTTTTTAGAGTATGTCATGCAAACAAATTATGCTCTGACATTGCCTATGACTGCCTGAACACAACAGAAACATAACTGTATATTTGGATCTATGTTTAATTGTTCAGGGATGGTTGGGAGACTTTTTACATTGTGCATGACTGTTGCGTGTTGTAAACATATTATGTTGTGCTTATTGGTTGACACTTGGGCCTTCCTCCAGGACCCCCCCCCCCCCTTTAAAAAAAAGAAATTACAGGTCTAAGCCATCACTGTCTATTCTATTTCTTGAAATATAACTTTGTCTGATTAAAATAGCTTGTACATTGTAAGTAAAAAGTACCCTGCCAATCTTTAGATTAAAATTGTTAAATTGTTTATTTCTATATGTTGCAGGCAAAGAGGGAGTACCTCTCGTTCTCTTCCTGACTGTCGCCCAAACATTATGAAACGTGCTGGTGTGGAGCCTCAGGAGAGTGCGTTCCCGCCCCAGGCCCAGCGAGTCAAGCAGACTGCCCCGCCCCCAGTGGAGAGGGTGATTGGTGGCCAGCAGCGCTTGCCCCTTCCCTCGTCCGTGTCCGTCTTTGAGCAGGCTGCTGTGCCTGAGAACATGGCCAGTGGCCTCCACTACCAAGCCATGTCAGGATATTCGTAAGTTTCTTCTTCTTTTTTTCCCTTCAATTTTTGAACAGCGACAAATTTATTGTATGAACAAATTTTGTTGTAGATAAAAACAGATGTTTTGTAAATAACTAAAAACAAGAGATATATCTAAATAACAAACATGTGTTTTATAAATAAACAGTTGGGAATTCGTGTTAACCCTAACCAGGCCGGCGTGATAATTCCACAATGCGCGCATGTACTGTATTGCCGCGCGAATTTTCATTGAAGTCTTGCGCAACTTTTAGACCAGGTGTACCGTTTTAAAGTCACGTGACCTTTTTTGTAAGTGAACGTTGGCCTGAAAATCGCGAAATTTTGTGATTTGTGTACAAATCCTATGGAAATTGAATTTTTCCTAGAATACACAAAACCTTCATTATTTTTCATTTGAATCGCTGCAATCATTTAATTTTGGGCTAAAAATGGTTGGATAATGGTCAATAATTTATTCCATTGAAATACATAAGACATACATAAGAAATTCTAAAAACAAAGAAATACATGAGGACAATTTTGGCTGTCACAATTTTTAATGTTCAAAACCTGTTAATTAAGTCATTTAAGAATATTCATGCTCAAAATTAGCATATTCTGAGCAATATTTAGTGATTTACAGACTAAAAGGGGATTTCTGCATAAATTTGCATAATTAATTAAAAATGGATTATTTAAAAGAAAACAATGCAATCTTGTAGATTCTGCGTGCCAAATTTTGTGGTGGCCGCGCGTTCGACGGCCGAGATCTCAGTGGGGGGTGGAATCCACCCCCCCCCCCAAAAAAAAAAACGTTTGCTAGTGCGATGTTTCTATACACGCTTACAGTATGTTTGGAACAGTTCCTAGACAACAGACTAGTCTTCTTCTTCTGGAGAGTGTAGACCCATAAACACGTACTCTGATTAGATGATACAAAATTATGATTAGATGATACAAAATTCTGGTTAGGTAAAACATTCTGGAAACATTGTTTGCTGAACTTGTTGGATGGAAAATTCCAATGATCATACATAATAATATAAATATGAATCTCCCCCTCCCAGTGTTGCATCAGTTGGTCAGCCAGTGAGTCACCATGGTGGGGTACACCATCCACCACCCCACCCTCACCAGCCCCACCCTAACCCCCAGCAAGCTGCAGCCCACCAACAGCAAACCATACACCAAGCCCAGGCACAGTCACAGGTAAGATACTGTACAAATGTATAACCATGTATAACATAAATGCCTCAATTGTTACCCCTGTTTAAGTTTTGTTTCTACATCTAGTTGCCCTTTGCGCCACCAAAATCTTAAATTTTCCAATTGTATGTGGCCTGAATGTAATTTTGTGGCTGCCCCCCCCCCAAAAAAAAAAAAAAAAAACAAGGAATACATAACTATTATCTTAAAGTAACCAACAAACATGTTTTCAATAAAAAGATTTCAATACAAATTTACATTTGTGTCAGTCTCACTCTCATGTTGTACTTATTGCCTGCACAGTATACATTTACAAATTGACAAAGCATGATAACATTTTGGTGTCTCTCTTTGGTGGCCCAGAGCCAGTGGGCTACTGCTAACGTTGAGCCTTGGTGACCCCATGGATTTGTCAATCAAGCCTTATTTTTCTAGAGTAACCTTTTCTTCTTGGAGTAATCTGTGCTTAATGTGGTAATTTTAAAGGGATCTAGTAAAAATTGGCACAATTTAATCAGAACTCCAGCAGTTTTCACTTACCTTGTTGTATTTGTATTTCAGTAGAAACATGGAACAGATTACAATTTTTACATTTCTCTTCTATATTAGAAACTTATTTATGATTGAAATGTTTCTACTTAAAAATATTTCTAACTGTACAAAGTTAATGCTGTGAGTCTTCTAATGTTACTTTGCATTTTCATTTTTCACTCAATTCTTTGCCATAAAACATCCATTGAACGCGACATTTTCACAACATCACTCAGTGGACATAAACTGGGCTCCAAAAGAAACTTATCAGTTTTTCAGAGCGATGCTCACTAAAATCCATAGCATCAAATTGAGTCATATTTAGACACATATAAGCTATCATTCTCCTTATGAAGCATATCTTAAAAATTAAAAGTTTGCTTTTGCCAAAAAAGAGAAAAATGCGATGGAATCACTACAGGTCACTTTTAAAAAATCACAGAAACCGCTCGCTGCGAACCTCCACGAAAGGCGGTCTATTCAGAACTTTCTATAGCTATTCATTCAACTTCAAAGCGGGTTATGTAACCACTAGACTGGCTATTGTCCGTACCGAGCTCTGTGCCCAGAAGGCGAGCAGTTTCTGTGATTTTTGAAAAATTACCTCTTGCGATTTCACCTTATTTTATTCTTTGTTGACTAAAGCAAACATAATTTTTTTAGATGAGCTTGCTAAGGGGTATTGTAGCTAATCTATGCCCAATTATGATTAATGTTTTAAATGCTTTGGATTTTAATGTGTGTCGCTCTGAAGAAGTGATAAGTTTCTTTTGGAGCCCAGTTTATATTGGATTACAGAAATGCACATACTATCAACATGTTAGCTTTTGCACATGTTTAACAGGTATGGGGTATTCCATTACCAATGTTAAAGGGGTAGTTTTTAATTTCTTTCAGGAAATAATCTACTTAAAGGAACTACAGCGTCTAGATGGCCTAATTTTCACAATTAGGCTCTCTATAAGTAATCTTTCCTCAAGAAAAAGAATTTGGCATTCATTTCCCATGTATTCAATCAATTTTGGGGTAATTAGTAAATATCTAATTGTCCTGGGAACACCCCTTTTTAATCGCCGAAATGTGACGTCATCTAAAGAACGTGCCAAAGAACTAAATTCTGTAGATGACGTAAGCCAATTAATTGTCAATCACGCTGCCGATTCTGGACCCTAAATGTGGGAGGGGCGTAAACTGGCTGCTAAGTAAGATTTGGCATTAGAAAATTAGCCTAAAATCACTACTGTGTTTATTTTAATGGATTTTTTTTCGGCAGACCTATTTTACAAGCCACGAGCTATGAAGTACGTTGTATTCTTCAGTTAAATCAGTAGGGTGTTTCACTAAACACTAATGTAGATTTTGGGATTGATTTGAGTAATTATAAAGATGCTACAATTGATTTTAAGTGTTAAGTGAACACCCACCCCCCGAGAAATCCTGTTTAACAAAAATCTGCAATATTCAAATTGATCTGGCAGAGATTACTGTATTTATGTCTGCTGAATTACAAATCAGAGTTTCCATTCTACCGTAAAACTCCGTGTATAAGGCGCACTTTTTTCCGTCGGAAAAAATTTCAAAGTCGGGGGTGCGCCTTATACACAGGTACAGCAAAAAAAATAAAATAAAAATAAATTTTAGAATTTGTTTTGGGACACCCTGTAGTCATGTTCAATCCATATTGCACTGGTCTATCGCATGACAAGAGCTTGCTGTCTGTTGTAGCATTCAGCGACATATACCTTTTTCTCACAAAAAAAATGTTGGTTACAGATGTAAAAATTGCAAGTTTATTGAGCAAATTACTGCTGCTAATGAATATTAATACATTCGTGAGCAGCAGTACTCATTATATTATCTAACCAGTGGTTATAAATTTTGCTCACAATTGAAAATAGTTAAGTAGTTAAAGTTAGTTAAGTTAGAAAATTGCACTATATTTAATGAGTATAAGTGCTTATGAATATTCATGAATTATGAATATGAATATTTATGAGCACCAGTGTTATTGCTCAATGTGTGCAATTTTTGTACTAACCACTATTTTGTATGTGAAAAAAATGTATGATGATGAAAGCTACAAATGACATTAAGCCCTTGGTATGCCCTAGACCAGCGATGTAAGTATTCCAACAGCACTACAGGGTGTCTAATAAAAAAAATAGGGTGTCTCTAAATTTTGTATTTTTTATTTATTTATTTTTTAAAGTTGGGGGTGCGCCTTATACACGGAGTTTTACGGTAAATTATATATCTGCATCCTCTATCACAGGCGCATGTTACCCAGGTACAGGGTCAACAACAACAGCAACAGCAACAACAGTACCAGAGGCTGAAGGTTGAAGATGCCCTGTCTTACTTGGATCAAGTAAAGCTCCAGTTTGGAAGCCAGCCCCAAGTCTACAATGACTTCTTGGATATCATGAAGGAGTTCAAATCACAGAGGTGAGTACATAGACATTCAATTATATTAAACACAATTAGATTCAATTAAATTCAGTATATTCAGACCATAAAACTATCATAACAAGAATATGAGAAGCGATATTCCTATCATTCTCCTCATTATGTTTGACAATTCCCTTTAATTACACAATGTTATGAACTCCGCAGAAGCAAAATCACATTGGAGTCAACACATTGATGATATACGATACATCTGAGCTAAATGTTGGATAAAAAATACTTCTTGGATAATTTATTTAATATCATCTTCCTCTTTTCTCTGCTCTGCTACAGTATTGACACCCCTGGAGTAATCAACAGAGTATCAAACCTCTTCAAGGGGCATCCTGACCTCATCGTTGGTTTCAACACATTCTTGCCTCCGGGATACAAGATCGAGGTTCAAGCTAACGACCCCTCTCAGATCAACGTCAGCACTCCAGGAAATCCAATCCCTAAGGTAGGAAACACAACAATTGCTTGCCTATGTTGTAGCATTTTAATGTAAGGTATAAATGTAAAGGAGATATAAATACTAGATTGTGTGATATGAATTTTCCCTCTTATATTTAGCTACAGAGGAAGTGTAGGCAGTTGTACATTCTCCAGTTGGTTACAAATAGAACACATTTGCCGATTACTGATTAATGAAAGAAAACCATTTCTATTGCAGTTGCTGACAGTAACTGGCTTGCAGCCAATCAGTACCCCATCCTCTGGCCCTGCTGCGGCCCATGGCCTAGCAGCACAGACCCAAGCCCAGGCCCAGGGTCAGGTCCAAGCCCAGCCAGTCCAGAGCTCACAGCCACAGGTCGTGTCACAGCCAGCCAAACAGGCCACAGCTCCGGCATCCTATGGACAAGCAGCTGTATCCAAGGTAGGCATCTCTTCCATTATTTATGACGTGAATTGAAGTTGCGAGATTGGTAAGGCATGCCTTTTCCAATAAGTGGGATCCCATATTCAGAACCAGTGTATTGTCAATTGCATTTTTTCCTTCAGCAAGAAAATGTATCCACTATTGCTGCTCTGTACCCAGGTGTGTAACTTGAGACCTGGAGTGGAACATATTACTTGCATACTGTTGAGTGTGCCTCATGGCTGCCAGTATGCATTGCTCACGAGGGAGCATAAAGTGCATGTCACATGCAGATTGATTGCGAGTGTCCAATGACCAGGGTATAAATGTAAAGTGCTCAAAGATCATAATCAATCATATTGGGTCCTATGAAAATGAAGAAGAAAAAATGTTATATCACTACTTTGTAAATACTTATTACTTATTTGATTACTTCATCAAGGTCTATGTAAGTAACAAATAAATATTATTCTTTCATAAATTAGAAACTTAACCAATTAACTGTCTGTCCGTCTTTCACCAGCAGAGCCATCACCCCATGGCAGCCAGCCATCCCGTCCAGAACCAATCTGCCCCTGGCGGTCACACATACTCCCAGCCACCCCCTGCTGCCCAGACCAGCCCTGTACAGGCACATATTGGCCACGCAGGGGCAGGAGGAGGTGGGGGTGGAGGAGCAGGTGGTGGTGGTGGTGGTGGAAGTGGAGGGCCAGGCCAGCCAGTGGAATTCAACCATGCTATCACATATGTCAACAAAATCAAGGTAAGCATTGTCATTTTCATTTGTTCAACGTCTGGGAAAATAAAGCACATGAGTAATTGTTGTAGGGAGGATGTGGAGTAGGAGGAGGAGGAGTACAAAGGGGAGGAGGAGGGGGGGGGGTAGAAGGAGAATGGGAAAGAGCAGAACAAGAAGGTAGAGGTGGAGGAAGGGGAAGAGGAGAACAGGACAGCCTGTATAAATCAATAATGCCTTCACATATATATGTTATTAAAACTGAGCTATAAAGGGATATTTGTCTAACAATTTAGTTTCTTGGTAAGTGTTTATTTCTTTCCTTGTTAACAAATACTTCCCTAAGTTGGAAATTTACAAAATTGGCTGTGCAATCTGTATCAAACCCTCAACATAACCATTAGTCTGCATTTTTGTTGATAAATCCTCTCATTAGTAACTGTTTCATGTATCATTCCATTTGGCTATGAATAGAATCGGTTCCAGAACCAGCCAGAGATCTACAAGGCCTTCCTGGGGATCCTGCATACCTACCAGAAGGAGCAGCGCGCTGTCAAGGAGTCTGGGGGCACCTACCAGCCTTCCCTGACGGAGGCCCAAGTCTTCAGCCAGGTCTCCATGCTATTTGAGAACCAGGAGGATCTCCTACAGGAGTTTGGACATTTCCTGCCAGATGCCAACGGAGCATCGGGACTTTCTTCCTTTGGCCTGACCACCAGGGTGAGTAATTACTGACTTCATCTTTGCTAGGTTTGTGAGTAATATCTGACACAGGCCATGGTCTCCATGGAGATTGGTATTTTTTCTGCATCATGGCTAATTTGTCTGGACTTGGGAGGTCTGTTGATCTAATGGGATTGATTTATTACTGGTTGTGTTCTCAAATACTATTCTATTGATTTAAGATTCCGTTTATCACATCTCTCTCTATCGCAATATGAAGATTGAAATTATTTTTGTCTTCTATTCTTGTGTCTCCTACACCAGCACAACACTAACTAGTGGAGACTGTTATTTATAATACTTGAATTACTTTCATTTCCTCTTTTGATATCAGGAAAACCACTCTAGCATGGTTGTCAGCAGGAACGATCACACCGAAGTGAAGAAATCTCGCCCCGCCCCCAAACACAGCAGCCAGATAAAGAGGCAGGGCCAGGGGAGTCACCATCCGAACAAGGTAAAGGTGTGTGAGGAACTTCTTCTATTTTCATTTTCCCTTTCCTGCATGTTATAACCCCCTTGCCTATGGGAACCTGGTGGTCTTTGTACAAAGTATATAGGGATTTCAAGTTTGTCAACATTTAAAATTGAATGGGTTAAGGATGGTATGAAAAACATGAATTATACGCATAATTATATAAGCTTGGTCTAACTTGCCTTTTGCACCTAATTCTCATCATGTTAGAAACTTAAATTTTCTTGGTGCCATCTTTGTAAAATGACTACTATGCAAATAACTAATATAATGTGTGCCATGAGTGTACAAATGTGCATGCAATGTAAATCAAAATGTATTAATTTATTATTGAAATCATTAGAGATATGTAATACATTGAAATATCTCAGTGTAAACATAACAGTTATTAATATGTTGATAACATATTTATTCCAATAGATGCCCGAGTAATTTTTGTATTGATTATGCTTCTGTTGCTTCATGATATCCATAATCCATTCTTATGTTTTTTTTACAGAAAATTAAGATTGGCCCTACCAAAGACATTTCACTGGATGAGGCAGGCAAGCATGGAAGTCTCAGCGAATTTGCATTCTTTGACAAGGTAAGAATATTAACTTCTTTATTCTTCCTTTCTAAATATCCTTGTGATTTACAGCAGTAAAATATGATGATTATATCATGCCTTGAACTGAATTCTTTTGGTCTAAATATTTAGTACATTATTTATGTTTGTATAAAAGTGTTGCTTCAATATCTTGTGATTGTAAGATCAATTTTGAAGAAGAAATGCCAACAATAACAAAGTGCAAATGTTGCCTTCTTTCACACTTGAATTTGTGACAATAAAGCTAGTAGATTTATGCAAGGTTTATGTATTTTGTTCTTTTCTTGCAGGTGCGAAAAGCCCTGAGCAGTCAGCAGGTCTATGATAACTTTCTGCGCTGCTTGGTGCTGTTCAACCAAGAGATTGTCTCTAGAGCGGAGCTGGTTCAACTTGTCAATCCATTCCTTGGGTAGGTCTCTATTACCAAGTTTCAAAATGATAAAACATTGAAATAAGATTTGCATTATTGAAATAACCAACAATGATAAACATAGACTTTTCTTGTTAGGATAATGGAATAATACCATTTTATTCTTCTGTTGAAGTATTTAGATAGATTATTCAGATATTTCTGCTGATCATTTGAATTAATTATTTGAGTACAATATGGTGAAAGATGATTATGTGAAGAATGGTGGAAATTTGAATATCTTTTGAATTTCCCAATCATTATACACATAAATCTAGGATATATAAATCATTTTTATTTTCCCCTGTTAATTTCAGGAAATTCCCTGAGCTGTATCGCTGGTTCAAAGAGTTTCTTGGCTACAAGGAATCGGACAAGATAGAGCCGCCTCATCAACCCAAGGAGAGAAATCAGGGAGAAATGTACACTGAAATAGGTAAGTCTCACTTGTGTCTCATCGTGAAGGTGCTGTGGCACATGGTTGAGCAACCAAAGTGCAAGTCTAGTTGGGATCACTTCACCAAATTGTTTCGATGTTTCTCCTTGTTTTGGGCTAACAGTGAAAAAGGGTAGACTTTTCCATCTGCAAGCGCTGTGGTGTCAGCTACAGAGCCCTGCCCAAGAGCTATTAGCAACCCCAAGTGCATCTCTAGAAGGAAATAGGTAAACAACATTTTTCTTTGTTTTGGGCCACCTTATCCTATTCTTTAGACTTTTCCAACTGCAAGCGCTGTGGTGCCAGCTACCGGGCCCTGCCCAAGAGCTACCAGCAGCCCAAGTGCACCGGCCGGTCACCCCTCTGCAATCAGGTCATCAACGATACCTGGGTCTCCTTCCCTTCCTGGTCGGAGGACTCCACGTTTGTCGCCTCGCGGAAGACGCAGTATGAGGAGCACATCTACAGATGTGAAGACGAGAGATACGAGGTAAGGTGTTACTGCCATTAACAAATTTGTTGCTTTTACACATTCAGTACTCTTCCTAAATATACTCTGGCTGTGGAGTGTGGAAAATGCTTGTCCAACCTTCTTGAATAGGTCAAAAGGCAAATCAGGCACTTACGACATCCCCCTTTTGACAGTTGCTCCTGCCACATAAGTGTATCCTTGTTACATAGGGATCTCATTACTACAGTGCTGAAAAAAAAAAAAAATACTAAGAAGTTAGACCAATTAAATTACCTTGTTGTATCAGGTACACTGTACCTTATTGTTTAATTAAATGAGAACATCTTTTATGTTTATTTTATCTCCTCAGCTTGATATTGTAATCGAGGTAAATTCACATACCATCCGAGTGCTGGAACACGTTGCAAAGAAGCTATCACGAATGTCTCCAGAAGAATCGTCCAAATTCAGGCTGGACAACACTCTTGGCGGAACATCAGAAGTCATTCACAGGAAAGCCATCCATAGGTAGGTTCTAAAATATTGCCATGATGTGTCATATTCAGTTATTTTATGTGATCTAGGAACTAAGTTGACTAATTTATTAGCTGACAAAGAATATGTTTTATTTTTCCCCCTTGATTTGTTACTTGTTATTTTTATATTTGTAGTATTCTGCTCTAACAAACAATGTACAGTCTATTATATACATTATAGCATGTTTTCACTTCTTGAATGAAAAAAACTTGGTGCAAGTCCATAGCTAAATATTTCCTGATATTTTAAATGTTTTTTCTTGGATGTAAAAGAATTATTATACTTATAAATTAAAGCAAGATAATTTAAGAATTTATGTTATTATGGGGGTATGTGAAAGCATGAAGTAAATCTGTAACTTAACAATTTTCTTGTATTTTTTTTTCTTTTTTTTCTCCAATTGACAGAATATACGGTGATAAAGCTCTGGACATCATAGAAGGTTTAAAGAAGAATCCCGCTGTTGCTGTTCCACTTGTTCTCAAGAGGTAAGGCAGATTTTACAACAAATTATAATAAGATTTCTTTCTTACTTAATTTTGTGTCTGGTTTATTATAAATTCATTTAATTCTTCTAGAAGTTGATAGATGTTCTATTATCTCAAAACAGAATTTGTTGTGAAAAGATAACGGAAAATAGTTGGTAAATAATCAAATGTAAATTTAAATGAGTTTTTGCCACTAATGATTCATGAGCCAATCAACCAAGCTTGACAATTTTGTTTTTGTTTTTTGTAGGTTAAAGATGAAGGAAGACGAGTGGAGGGAGGCGCAGAGGAGTTTCAATAAGATCTGGAGGGATCAAAATGAGAAGTACTACCTCAAGTCACTCGACCATCAGGGACTCAACTTCAAGCAAAATGATGTCAAGGTAAAAACAAAAATATGAAGATGATAATGATGATATAATGGCTGCGATGGTAGTAGTAGTGACGATGATGACAACGGCAATGACGAAAACAAAAGTGATGATGATGAAGATCATGATGGCGCTCAAAGTGGTGATGATGCTTATGACGACGATGATGATGATGATATGAAGAATCATTAAGAAATATTGATCTCAATACAAATGTTTCATGAGCAATTGTCGGCTATGATCTATAGTCAGTATTGATCAATAATTTGGTTGTAGACATTTGGCAGTTTGTATCACTTATGGTACCATCCCTGATGATAACGCTGGTGCTGTTAGCATTTTAATAGCAATCAATAATAAAGATTGTCGTACGTGGGAATGCTACAACGCAATTTGCCCTTTAGTTCTAGACTATTTTGTGTGCTCTGCATAACACTGAGCCAGTGTGTATTGTGCACAAGGCGTTAGCAAGATGGTATTGCACATCTGATTCATGGATTTAAACCACCTGTAAATGTTTTCTCTCTCCTCTCGATCTTCAATTTGTAGGCTCTCAGATCAAAGAGCTTGTTAAACGAGATTGAGGCCATCTTCTACGAGAGGCAAGAGGGGCTCGGTGCTGGGGAGAATGGTTCTGGATCAATCGGGTCTCACCTCGCGCTGCCGTTCATGGACAGACAGATCTTGGAGGATGCTTCCTCACTCATCATTCACCACACCAAGAGGCAAACAGGTAAAGCACACTTGTATCTGTTTTTGTTTTATCTGTTTATTCCTTTTCTTCATCCGTCTCGTTGATAATAAATTGCAAGAGTTGTGTTTAGACTCAAGTTGCCAATCGAATGTGACATTATTTAACTCATAATGGAAAGTTTTATTTGATTTCAAACACTACTTGCACTTTATATTAAAGGCAACCTTCGTAGAATGGATCCGCATTTAAATCCAATGTTGCTCTTGATTTAATTGGTGTTGCTTTAAATCACAACTAATTACGCAATTGTGATAGCTCATCTGTTTGGAGCATTAAGTAACATCTTGCTACCATTTTGCACCTATGGAAGCTAGATTTATCCTGTTAGATTAATGGTATATCCTAATAAAGTTTTTGATTAGTAGTGGGCCATGGTGTCAAAGGTCATGTTTTTTTTCTGTTTTTTTTCATTTTCACAGGCATTCACAAGTCAGAGAAGCAGAAGATCAAGCAATTATTACTCCATTTTGTTCCTGATCTGACGTTTGAGGAACGAGGCGAGTTGTCCGACGATGAGGATGATGATGAAGGTGAGTGCGAAGAAACTTGTTTTAAAGGATCCATTAACTTTGTCAAATGAAAAAAAAACTCACTTGGAGCTTTCCTACTTTTCTTGAACCTTCTTGTTTAGCGTATGGTAACAGAAGGAAAATTACGTTGTTATAAGAGGGTTTTGCTATAGCAGAGATCTTTGTAACAAGGTTCCACTTTATGTTGAATACATCTTTATCCAATGCTAGAGATTACATTTTTCTTGGTGGCCCGATCGGGCAAGTAAAATTAATTGAGACTCGTAAAATATTGATTGCCCAATTCAAGAAATGGGTGTCCCCAAACAAAGAAAAACATTTCAATGTCTGTTAATTCCGGTTGCCTGACTGTAAAATTTTATGTTTAACAAATTTGGCCAGGAGCAATTTTTAGTTGCCCTAGGCCAGCAGGCCTGTGTTTATTTTGAGTCCTACTTTATCATTTAGCAATCTAATTCTAATTGTGGCTTGTTTTATTTAGACATGGACACTGATGAGGGAGGAGAGCAGTGCTCGAGAAAGGAAAACGCTGAAATCAAGAGAACAAAACTGGTGAATGGTCCCATCGACAAGACCTTGTGGGAATCGGTAAGTGTAACAAATGCTAGAAATAAACTTGTGTCTCGTGGCCCAGTCCTTCAAGTAAAAACAGGATCTTTAAAATTCTAGTGGCCCGAAACCTGAATCTGGTGACCACCTTGGCTGGTATACTTTTGTTTTATCAACAATAACTTACTCCAGTGTCAAAAATTTGTTTTTCTTTCATACAGTTACAGCCGGACTCATATTGGGTATTCTTTGTCAACAATAACCCGTACCTAAGGCGGTTTCATATCCTCTGCGAGAGGCTTGACAAGATGACAAGACTGTGTCAAAGACGATTACAAACAAATTATTGTATTTCTTCTTTCGCCGTTACAGCCGGACTCGTATCGAGTATTCTTTGTCAACAATAACTGGTACCTGTTTCTGAGGCTGTATCACATCCTGTGCGAGAGGCTGGACAAGATGAAGAAGCGATGTGAAACCATCATGGAGACGGAAGGGGGACAAACCAGGAGGGCGGCCAAGGAGTCAACAGCTCTTGCTCTGGGCTTGAAACAACCACGTAAGTCTTTCATATATATAGACCCATTTTGACCCACTCTGGATGGGGTCTATGGAGAATTCATATGATGACATGAATAGCATGGTCTAGAATGGGTAAAAGGGATCTAAGAAATTGTGAACATCCACAACACTCTCTTTGTACTCTAGCAGTTATTGGTATTGCCAATAGACACAGAACAAGTTTTCCAAAGATATATATGATTTGAAAGTCTCCCTCAGAGACTTTAAACTATGTACTAAGTTTGTTCAATGAGTCAAATGACACTCATTCTCAATGTTTGCATATCACATCACAGAAATAAACGTTTTACGGCCTAAGCTAATTTTTAGTGGCGGTGGGCCAGCAGGCCTTCGCTTATTTTGAGCTTAGTCTTCACATAATTTCTTCAATCAATATCCAATTTAGAAATGGACCCTGGTGAGTACTACAACACGTTACTGGACCTGGTGCGGAGTCTACTCGATGGCAACATCGAGAGTGGGACGTACGAAGACCAGATGCGAGAGATGTTTGGTATTCATGCCTACATGGCTTTCACTCTGGATAAGGTGGTTACCAATACAGTTAGGCAGGTGAGTTGAATAAACTTTTGTAAAGATTATCCAAGTTTGCACAATAAATTTTGTCTCTACTGGCCTGTTCGGGCAAGGAAAATCATACTTTTCGATTTTTACTTGCCCCAATGGAACATTTACTTTACCGCCTTTTTCTTCAGTATGTATCATTTATTTTATTTTGAAATGTTGCTCTCAAATATATCGTCAGTTGAAAAAGAGAAGGGCGCTAAGTCACATTTTGTATGTCAAAAATCATCATGTTTCAAGTTTGTATGCCGTGTATAAACCAAATATAGCTCTCTATTGTCATAGATGTATTAATATCCCGCAAATTAGAAATATATATCTGAAAATTTGGCATCAAATAGAGATTTCTCTGACCTACAAGATGGTTTGCAGAAGTCAATTAAGACGAAAATCAATTTAACTCCTATGTTGATTTTCTCTTACCTTGTAGCTGCAACACATAGTGACAGAAGACACCTGTCAGCAGGTGACGGACCTGTTTGCCAACGAGATCACGACCGGAGGAACAGGGGGCAGTCTGGCAACCATGCCGATCAGGGCGGGTGCAGAAGCCTCCTACCAACGAAAGGCTGAGCAACTTCTTAACGATGAGAACTGCTTCAAGATAACCTATGTGAGTTGCACCATTGGCATTCTTGCTCTTATCTCTCTATCGATAACAGGTGGACAGCTATTACAAACTATTTGATACCATCAGCTGCATTGTAAGGACTGTTCTTGCTCCATCTCTCAATTGATAACAATTTGACAGCAATTACAAAATATTTCAGACCATCCGTTGATTGCATTGTCAGAGAAGTGGTTAAAAACTAGGATAACTCTTTGAACTTCTCAATGTGATCCCAATTATTTCATCCAAATCATCATTCATTGTAATATCATGAATTATTGTGAATTTCCTCCAGCTGAAGAGTGAAAGGAATTTGTACATAGTACACAACGACCCGGTGGGGGTCCACAAGTGGATGGAGAAAGTTTACCTCTCTGAAAGCACAAAAATAAAGACTTGTCAGTATACACTTTAGATATAATTGCATTCTACTCATTATAATATCGTAATAAGCTTTGTTTACTTTACTTTCATCAGCTGAAGAGTGAAAGGAAACTGTGCATAGAGCTACTGGACACTGAAGAGGATCCCAGCGATGACCCTGTAGAGGTTGACAAGTGGGTGGACTATGTGGAGAAGTTTGTCCTCTCCGAGAGTATCTCACCGGAACTGCGAGACCAGCTCACCAAGAAGCCTGTCTTCCTCCCAAGGTAGGTCATCTTTCTACAATTTCCTCATCCTCCTTCCAAATTCAGTACAGTCTTTTGTTGTACGGTTGTGAGTAGCTGAAATTTAGCATGCAGAATCACAGGAGAGGGCCGTGCAGATGTATTTTTGAACAGGTTGTCTAATAAAAAGTAAGAACCCGTCTTTGTTTCTTGGTTATGGCATAGCTTACTAATTTTACTCAAAACACTTTGTTACTTTGCAACATAAGTTCTTTCTTCAGTATGATGAATTAGATTTTGATGTTCAGTGTTATAGCGGAACCTCGTTATAAAGAGCTCTGATATAAAAAAAAAACTCTTTTTATTATTACAAGGTCATTTTGCTGGTCCTAGTTCTTTATATTCTTATGTTTTTACCCTCATATAAGTAATTTTCTTGGTCCCAAGGACCTTGTTATAATGAAGTTCCACTGTAATTAAATTAATTAAGAAAGATATCAATTCAAAAAAATGTTGTAAGCGTTGTGTTCTGATCCATGTTTTGTTTGCGTTTCTTATGCATAGGAATCTGAGGAGAACGCGGGAACTGAAAGAAGAGGATCCAAACTCTATGCCTAGCTTTGCCAGCGCCGTTCAGCAGATGATCTCCTTCACGGAAGGCAAGAACGTGAACAATTCCTCTTCCTCCTCCTCATCCTCGACGACAACCAAACCCACCACCGCCATCATCACCACCACCAACCCTGAGCCCGCTCAAGACAGGGATGCCATCTTGAAGCAGAATGAGAATTCCCAGGACACCGACTCCAGCATGGACACGTCCAAGTCCACCTCTGGGGAAAACAACAACGGGAACGGCAGCAAGGCCGGAGAAGGACTTGTGGGTGGATCTCAGGACCAGGCAAGCAAGGACGGCAGTACCGGCAGCAATGGCAACGGCCGCAAGGTCCTGTCCAAGGTGGTGACCAAGGGCGACAAGAAGACGGAGGGGAGGGTGGTGGTCGGCGGGGTGATGAACCCCCTCGAGGGAGTGGACATGGTCAACAACATGGAGTGCAAGTTCAACCTCAACTCCTACAAGATGGTCTACGTCGTCAACTCTGAAGACTACATGTACAGGCGGACATCGCTGTCCAAAGCAAAACAGGTGAGCCATTTTTATTTTGTTATTGATTTATATATTTTTCACATTTTCAACCACATATAATATAAACAATATAAAAAGTTAATTGTATTGACATTTTTTGTACACACAAAAATGATTTTACAAATAATTTTTGCAGATACAATTTTCAAGTTTATACTTATATGCTAATTGTTGTTATAAATGAGGAGGGGCCAATATAGGCATCTTGACAAGAGCAACTTACTGGTGAAGGTTTTTAACACCCTATGATGCAAAAATATGTGAATTAATGGCTGGTCTATATTACTTTATGATTGGGGAAACAAAATTATCTTTCGATGTTCAGAACATAAAGAATTTCCTTTTGATAAAAAAAAAAGGTGTACAATCAACCACAGAAGAATGATGAGGATGGCAAGATTAAATCAAGTTCAGGTTTTTCTTCTTTGTTAGTTGGTTACAGAAGTATGAAATACAATGCATTTGGAGATGATAATCTATTTGCTTCCCCTTCTTTCTTGCAGGCCCACCCGAGAGTGACTGCCAGGATATCAGGACGCTTCCACCAGTGGGTCGACCGGTGGCGGGAGATCAACGTGACAGAGGCACAAGCTGCTGGCGTTGAGGACTGGTTCATGGGGAGAGTGGACAACCTGGTGCCATGTCAGACAACCTGTCACGAGCTGACCAGCGCCAACGGGCTCCGACGTAAATTCAAGGTCGCCTATCCCAAGCCTGGCAACAAGACGGAGGAAGAGCCCAGTAAAGAATCATGACTCCAGAGGACTCGTGATATGATAGACACTCTTGTCAAGAACCCATGAAACAAGAACTGTTACAGATAGAGAGCAACATTTTGGTCTGACGCAAGTTCAAAGGTCACCTAAGCTGAGCAGAGTCTGTGGAGACTCTGAGAAAAAAGTGTTGTCTTCTGATTGGTACCTGAAAAGGCCGCTTACAATTCTGTCTCCTGAACACCAAGCTGACTGAATAATGACATTTTTAATTGAATGTGAACTGTTTGGGTCCAATGCAAGTTAGAACCAACCCAGAAGGAAGTTGACAAGGAATCGTTACTCCTTGCAACCTTTTTCAATCACTCAATGATGAAGTCTCTCAGATATAGGCTATGAGAAAGCCATTGACTGAATGATATCATCCATGTCCCCTGCAAGACCAAGGTCACCTACCCTAAGCTAGGCATGCCAGAATGGTAGAACGCCAAGGAATTTTGACCCTGAATGACACTTCTTGCCTTTACTTTTCTTGATGAACCCTCTCACCAACAAGCAATGGAGAAAACATTGAATTGGGTGCTCAGTGGTAAGATTTGTTAGGGCCTTTTCCTTCTAATCAGGAGGTGGGGAGTTTGAAACCAGAGTCTACCCATTGTGCTTGTCCTCCAGTGTGCCAAAAGATTTACATGCACCGTCAAACCTGTCTATAGCAGTCTACCTGCCTACAGCAGCCACCAATAGTGGTTTGACTGTAGTAGAATTGGTTGCAGTGTAGTCCCAGAAGTGTGAACAGTATTTGAAAGGGTGCTTTCCAATCTACTTGGTAGGCATCCTTTATAGCCTGTGAAATCCAATGAATTCTGATAAAGTTCTTCCCTTTCTGAATGAATGTTTGGAATTGAGATTAATAACAGTGCAAGGAAATAGTACATTCCATATTCACATCATTAAATTGTACCATTGGTTATTAATAATTCATTTATTTCCTCTTCAATGACCTTATTGAATTTTCAATTTTCTATTTCAAGAGTTTTGTATATCCGGATAAAATGTTCACTGCCTTTATGAAAGTCATAGTTGCCAAACATGCAATCTTAGACGATCAAATTGTTTGCATTTTATTTTTACATTTATTTGGTACTTTTTGGTAGGCTTCCATAATGTCATCCAACTATATGAAATTATGAGTAACACTGCATTACTGTTGATGGGTATCTTTGTGCATTTGAGAATGTAATAAACTCTTGCCATTTGAAAATCGAGTAAGAAAGTACAGTTCGAGGCGCAACCATGCTCAAATTTTGGTCTCGTTCAAGGTATTACATGGTCAAAATAAGTATATGTTTGTATGGGGGCTTCGAAGAGTTGTAATTTATAGAAGTGATATATCAAAGAATGGAACATGAAATTGCAGACAGTTTTGAGAGTGGTTCTTCATTCAGGTCTTTTCAAAAGGACCAAGCTCTTGTATAAATTAAAATGTAAGTATAAGTAGTAAGACGAATCATGTGTTTTGTCATATGATATCGCATGTACATATGTGAATTGTATATTGATTCTATGTTTACATATTGATACTCCCTGTGGTGTGAAATAAGATGTGTTATGTGTAAATACGCTTTTTGTACACTATTATTATTATTATTACAAGACAATGTTACAAAATGATTATTCATATTAACAGAACAACTATCAGGTTATTCAAAATGTAGAAAGTATCATTGTTTGTAATGAAATATGAACGAGAGTGTGATATATTAATCTTTGATGGATTGCCCTTGTCTTTCTGCACAGACTCTACCCGTTTGTGCAGGATTTCAAAGTGAATGTTGAATTGCATGATCTGTTACGTACACTCTGAAGTTTTCATTGTTGCTTATTTTGGCAATAACTGCGATGATAATACAAAGCTAAGGACTGTTTATCATTGATCCAAATATTCAGCCAAATGAGTCGGTCATGTTTTTAAGTTGTATGAGATTATGGTTGGTGCATCGATTCCGTTATCTATTCGTCTTTTCCTTTTCTACGATTTAATTTCTGTGCCTAGACCACTCTCTCTTATCATGATTTGATTTTGATACACTTCAACATTACTGTAGATATAATTGGAATATGTGTATGATGATCACATGCTGTGTTTTCCTCGTCCGCTCCTGTAATGGTTAACATTGCACATGCATTAGCTTTTGATCAATTTCAGGAGCATTTATCAACTTATTCTCTATTTTAGTGCTCCCTAAACCTTTACAGAGAAACTTTGTTATAATGAGCTAGTTGGAACAACACGTATGGTTAGGTTTGGGTTAGGGTTGTGCTTAATGACAACCACACAAATAATCATATGGAACTAAGCAATAATGAACATGTATTTTTCCATGATAAAGTAACATTTGAGCTTGCTTTTATTGGTTTAATCTCTTTTTTAAAATTCAAGCGCTTTGAATAGATATGGTATTATATGAATGAAATGAAATAAAGGATATGTAAAAAGTTAGCCACATTTTCAGCATAATCAAACTCAAATGGTGGTCTTTTGCATTGGACAGCACATGGTCCAAAAATGGACCCAGATAAAAGTACCTTGTATCCGAGCTCAGTATACCAAGGTTTCTCTGTATTTCTTGCTATAAAACTACTATAAACTCCTAATGCCTTTTCTATTTGTAGAATAGTAGTTATAGATATGTAAAGACTATTTATGAAAACTCCCCATCATTAGACTACAGAAGTGGTATATGTATTTCCTTTTCCCCCAAGCCTTGAAAGGATTGAAGGAATAAATGGTTTGGAATCGATTACATTATGTTTCTTACTTGCTGCCTATTAAATAGTAATGTTTTTATTGTCAAGTCAAAGAGGTTGATCCAAAGAAGTGCCAGAAGAAGAAGTACAGTGGAACTTCATGATAACGAGGTCCTTGAAACAATGAAAATTACCTTGTTATTTCAGGGTAAGTGTAAAGAGGTGTAACCTGCAAAATTGCCTTGTTATAAGAGGGTTTTGTTGTATCAGAGCCCTTTATACTAAGATTCCACTGTATTCCTCAAATGAAGAGGGTAGATTACTTGAATATCTACTCGTATCAGAGTTTTACCCCCCTTGGTCGTGAATGTGAATCATTTAATAGTCCTCTCCAATACAAGGATAATGTTTGTTGCTGTATTGAACATGTCAATGCATGAAGCAAAGCAAGAAATTATTTGTTCCCCAGTTGAAATTCTAAGTGAAATCAATACTTCTTGAGTTCCGGTTTGGGTAGCCCAAAACAGGAAAAAAAAAATGTATTAATTTGTTTTTGCGATTGGGCAAGTAAATGTTGGCATGACAGAAATTCTGCTGTCTCAAAGCTAATTTTGAGTCGTGCACATGGTATCAGTTTTTTTTTCTTCAATATATATAACACATGTGTGTTAAATATAATCAGGCAATAAGATTACAGCATTAACAAATTTAATAGCATTTTTAATTAATCACTTCAGTGCAGAGAATTATTGATTTATACATGTTTGAAAGCACATTCAGTTTTTGTATTACTTTAAAGTTTAATTTAAATGTTAAGAAATCTGGTGAACATATCTTCCACAGAGCATTGAGATGGAATTTTGAAATAATGATATACTGTTAGTATTAAACTCTTTGCCAATTCGTTTTGGAATAGGCTGCTCAATTTCAAACTTTGATGAATTGTAAATCCATATTTCTGAAATGAACCTTTTCCATGTTGAATAAGACAGCAAGGTGAAACCGTGTGTATTCTTCAAATGATATAGGCACATGACTATGAAGAGGAGGAGTTAAACTTATTGTGGTTGTACAGATAAAGTGTATGTTGATTGGCTATTGATACGCCAACTGAATTGTAATAAAAACCGTTTGGGGAAAACTGAATCTTGCTCTCTGTGTGTTTCATGTCAATGTGTTCCTTTTCCCTGCCATTGAAGTGTGATAAATCACTTATGTAGTGACAATTGTAGCATAATTCTCCATAAATAATATTGCAGTAACTATATATATATGCAAATTGTAGTTCATGGATTTTGAAAAGAAAAAATATTCAATAACTTAGCCAGACATCCCCTGCATAAGCTTGAAAAAAACAAATGCATACTTCATACACTGTAGGGTGTTTCACTAACACTAAACTTGATTTTAGCATTGATGTTATCAATTGATAAACAATGCTAAAAATTGATTTTAGTGAAACACAACCAGTAGGGTGTTTCAGGTCTGATGACCATGATGTTGTATTGCCCGAAAATAACACTAGAATATGACACTGATTTGCCCGAATATGACACGGATTTGACCGAATATGACATACTTTACCCGAATATGAAGTAGTTTTGCCCGAATGTGAGGTGCTCTTGGCCTGAATATGGTCGTTTTCAAAACTCCAGGGGGCTGCAGCCTCCTCAGCCCCCCCCCCCCCCCCCCCCCTCCTAGGCCTATGGCTCAGAGTCAAAGCTCCACGCAGCTGGTTGATACAGAAGACTTTATGGCCCCAATCGGGTCCAGGGGAGAAAGTCGACCGTTTGGTATTTTGGGATTTGAGCAATCAAGAGCTGCTCTCTCTCTTTGATATTAAAACAATTGAGGCAGGGATAAATTAGTAAATCTTTTTAGAGATTGATCACTTAGGACGAACCGTTTTGATTGACTCTACAGTTCAGAGATCAAGAGGCTGTATTGCCCCTACCCGGGGTCCAGGCCCGGGGGCAGAGCCCCAGGAACTTTCGGGTTTGACTAAACCCTCTTCTTTTTATGTCATGATCAATAAGGCACACATAGAAGGCCTACAGTCTTTTATAGGGTTTATTTTAACTGCACGAGGACCTGGGAGTGTTTCACAAAGATCATTTAAAGGGATATAACACAGATTTTGTCATGCCAAATTTTAGTAACTAACACTTGTAAGTTATAATTGAAAACTAATAATAATAATAATAATAATATATTACATTTATATAGCGCTTAAAGGGCACCACCACCCAAAAATATTATTCTTATAAATGAAAGGTAACATCTTTAGAAGTCCATTCCATCAACAAGTTAAACAAAAAAGTTTCCAGAAAGAAAAAAATATAATTGGAAAACGCATCACCATACTACAACATGTGTCTATGGGTCTGCATGTACGAAGACTACCTTTGTCCAGAGCGAACGAATCGTCCGGGATTCTATTGTCTGCAAACGTACGCGTAAATAGAATTGGCGCACTCGCAAATGTTTGGCGAGTACGGAACCAGGAAATAACAGTGGTTCCGTAATTGGTGGTAATGAATTACATTGTTTATGAATTACACAACCCTTTACAAAATGTTAGGTATCTAATGGATATCATCACAAAAGGGTACCAAAACTTATAACTATGTGTTGTTCTTTGCCTGGTGGTCCCCTTTATATACAAAGTTTCTAAGCGCATTATTATTACCCTTGGTCATCAGGTACAGGTCAAACCCGCACAATTATCTTGCGCACCATCTCAACTCCCTGGGGAGCATACTAGCCCAGCTGCCCAACGGGCGCTGAAGGCTAATTAACACCCGACCAATTAAGTACCCATTTATACTCCTGGCCAGAGAGCAGCAATAAACTAACATATATAATTCAATGATGCTTGTATGGTAGTATAAACGGCTAAGTTATAGCTGCTATTCAAAATAAGAAAGCAGCTGCACAGCTGTTTAAAGGGACATTCCCTCTGTTGCAAGCCAAATTTCAAAAGTTGCGAGGTTATTGTCTTATATGAAAGAAAAATGTCATTTAATAGCAGTGAAAAAATTAGGGCTTGAAATCTCTTTTTCGTGGAGTTATAGACCTAAAACTAATAAACCGTCGTCCAATTTTAATTGTGCATTATACGTATATTCACCCAGTGAGGAAGTTTGTACACAGATTCCACGAAGTACAACAACGCTATGCGTGACTCCTACGTGACCCGCGCTAGCTACGTGACCAGCGCACAAATAAGAATAGCATGACCGCACACTAGGCAAAATAACCAAACCTCGCTTAAACTGACTACATGTAATTACATATTCTTCATTTTTGAGATTTTTTTCCGTGACATACCTTTACAAATGTCATCTTCACAATACCTTTACAAGAATAAGTACAATATAGTTGTAATATTATGCTAAATCAGTTAAACTCTTGACCGATATATAGTCTGATGGAGGGACGCATTTGTTTTTCATTCGTAGAATCCAAATTATAGGGCTGTTCGATCTGATTTTTTGTGTGTGTGTTTCATTCATCCCCATCCGTCAACTGGAAACTGTTCAGACGTTTTGTAAAAGAGGGACTGCGAATGAGATGTTCTGGGTAACAATTAAAAACAAAAACAAAACACATTTTGGTATATTTTTATATATATAGGATTTAAAAATATTTTGTGTTGATCAATTCAGACTTGAGGGGGCCATATTAGGTAACCCCCATTAAAAATGTATGCATCATGTTTATATCGCCCATCATATCGCATATTGTAGGCTATACAAAATAAATAAAAACAACAACAGAGAAGAACTGCGCTATTTATAGCGCATGCGCATGCGCGAATTTTGCAGCGCATGCAAAACCAATGGCGGAGGGCAGAAGTGCTGCTGTGTGTAGTGTTGAGGTGAGTTTAAATGGCCAGTGAAGCTTTAAATTACTTGTTATTTTCACAATTTCTTAGAAATCAGAAAGTTGTATTTATGCTTATTCTGGCTATATCGTGGTTTAGTCCCCTGGGGACTCCAATTTTTACAGCACCAAACTTACGGCAATTTCGATGGATTTATCGGTCTACTAATCTTGAATAGATTTCCTTTGTGTACGCTGCGAAACTCGCCTGAAAGCGGGGATTTCTTGGGTTTTCTTTCCACCACGCGTTTTCCCATAGAAACAATAATCACGGATGCGGACGAGTATCACAAGAGACATATAATTGCAAATTTTGTAATCGCAATCAAAAACACATAAATCGCTTCCACAAATCAGTAGTAAAACCAAAAACTGTATAATATTTAGACAGTTCAATAATTCAACTCTCTTTTACTTACTCGTGAAATTAGGCTCCGCCCTGTACAAACCTATGTAGCGCCTTCCATAGAGTTGTACATGGCGGAGCCTATATTCACGAGTAAGTAAAGAGAGTTGAACTTCGCCAACTCTCTTTACTTACTCGTGAAATTAGGCTCCGCCCTGTATAAACCTATGGAGCGCCTTCCATAGAGTTGTACAGGGCGGAGCCTTCATTCACGAGTAAGTAGAGAGAGTTGAACATTGATTTTCATAATTACTTGATGCAGTTTATTTCGGGTTCTTAGATGTTATTATTCTGACGAAATAAACCCAATCTCATAAATATTTGGGTTCATTTCGTCAGAGGAGTTTAGGATTCATTGATTTCACGAGTAAGTAAAGAGAGTTGGCGAAGTTCAACTCTCTTACTTACTCGTGAATATAGGCTCCGCCATGTACAACTCTATGGAAGGCGCTCCATAGGTTTGTACAGGTCGGAGCCTTATTTCACGAGTAAGTAAAGAGAGTTGAACATTGACTTTCATAATTACTTGAAGCAGTTTATTTTGTTTGGACGGTTCTTTGATGTATTATTCTGACGAAATAAACCCAATCTTATAATTATTTGGGTTTATTTCGTCAGAGGAGATTAGGAATGGAAAATGTTACGAATTGTCGTTCTGACGAAATAAACCCAATATTCTCGAAATTTAATATTTGTTAGTTTGTGGAAGCAGACACGCGACGCGCATCAGATCATATCGGCCGCAATTTGACTTGTCAGCTGGTAGGAAGGTGTCCGGTTCGAACTGTCCCCCGGAGCCTTATTTCACGATAATGCCCTTATTCTCATGCAACACATAAATATAAATGGGAACAAGGGTATGAATTCATGTAGATCGATTTTTGTGTGTGTAGAGATGATTTCGTCGTGTCTTGTTGTTGCACTTTGTCTTTGGCTTGCCTTTGCTGTTTGCAGTGACACATGCATGCAGCAGGCGCACAGTCGTGCAGTGCAGTGCGTGCAGAGTGCAGTGTCGACTAGCTTTGTTTTGTTACTCAAGTCACGTCGTGTCAGAAATAGAATAGAAAATGCAGAGTGAGCAAGAGCGAAGAGTATGAATTGAACAGGATTTGTTGAATGAAGTTTGAGTCAGAGAGAGAGAGAGGGTGATTATGTGTGACGTTACTCGTGCACATGGACGTAATGCGATTTGTTGTGTTCTTCTAACTTCTAATTTGACATCAATGATCAAACTCAAAATCAAATTCAAAACAAAAGGATGACAATTTTGACTTTTTTACTATTTTAGTTTATTAGACTAACTTTTGAAGTTTGGTAATTTTTTTTACTGAGAACCAGAATATGACGAGAATATGCATTATTTTAAAAGAAAATTCAAATCCGAAATTTGGAACCACCCCCCCCCCCCCCCCAAGTTAAAGCCTACACTACAGTACAGGTATATTTTTGCCAAACTTCATGAACTTAGGTGTCATTTTAAGGTTGGAATAGAAGACCTAAACTATACTGTGGTCATATACATTTACATTTTGAATACTTGCCCAGCAAGTGTGGGGGAAACTGAACCTAAAAATTAGCAAAAAGGGTTAGGCCCAATTTTTTTGTTCTTGTAAAAAAGGTTATTTTCATTATGAGAATTAGAATAGGGGAAATAATCTCAGAAAGTTGAGCAAAATCAGCCAAGAAATTTGTAAGAAAACTGACTAGTTAGAAATGTCCATGATTTCTGTGAGGGATTCCAATTGCCAACATGCTCAGAAAAATTGGGAGACAACTCCCCGATGTATTTTCCCATTTTGTTAATGTTCTTCATAGTCACACTTCTCCATTCCCCAATAACTCATTATATGATGAAGAAGTGTGATTTGAACTCGGATGAAGGAGAACTAAAGAACATTAATGAAAATTTGTGTACACAACATAGGAAGTAATCTAGTCTTGTCATAGTACGTCACCAAGTATTTTAATTATCCACTAACAAATAATTGGCCAATTTCAAAGAGCCATAATTGTCTAATATCATTCACTCAAACCTTCAGGTGTTTTGTCTCCTGCTCAGCTTCTTAAAACAAATTCCAAAAACTGAAAACAATTTTTGCAGTAGAGTGGCATCAAAATTTTAAAATAGAGCCTGAACTTCCTGAAGATTATATTCAACAGCATAATTATAATAAGATTAATACTTGGCTAATGTGGCTTTAGAACTTGTATTTTTTGTACATTTCATTCAAAAATTGAGAATAACTTTTTGATATCCTGTAATATACATATTGGTCATCGGATCCTTTATTCTGTTTAGTTTGTAGCGACTCTTTAGGCTATTTTAAATGATTACCTCTCCATACTTCTAGTGTACTCTCATTTTGCTCATGAATACAATTGATATGTTTTGATTTTGTTAAGAATAATAACACTTTAAGCTTATATAGCGCATATAACCATACTGGTTCCTTATGCGCTTTACATAATTACAACAATATTCAAATTATACCTACAGTTCTACAAACAAGTGTGAAACTAATTAAATCTAAACAAGTATGTTTTAAGCACAGTTTTAAAAGTAGCTAGTGTTGGTGCAGTGCGGATGTGAAGTGGCAGATTATTCCAGAGGGTTGGTGCGACAAAAGAGAAGGATCTGTGTCCATAGGTCTGTGTGCGAGCCCGAGGTATGTGCGGGAGGTGTTGATTCTGGGAACGGAGGAGGGTGCAATTTTCAACAAATACATCATTTTCTAAGTACACTGGAGCTATCCATCTCTGTTGTTTTTCCGAATAAGATTGAATTAATATTTAGGACTTCCTCTTTCTTTTAGACGTTGGTGATGCTGCATGCGTTCAAGTGATTGAGTACTTTGTATGGGGTATGTAATTTGAGTGGGTCCTTTTGTTGTAATTACCAACCTGTACATAACCGTGATTCACTTTTGTTTTCCTCCTACAGTTTCTTTCTTCATCCAAGCTACCCCATGAGATGCAATACTTGCTATAAAGTCTTTCTACCAACTCAACTCAACTCTGCTCAACACCGCACAATCAGTTCCAAGATCTAAAACAAAAAGTCAGGACAACTTCAAAGGAATTCTTACATTACAAGTTGCGCTTGAACTTTATGCAAAGTAGCACTCTGCCGACTTCACCAAAATAAGTTTCGACCCGTCCCTCCAGTTCTTTGAATCTTGCCGAGGAATAAAAAACCAAGTTCTTTCCAAGTGCCAAACAACCAATTTAAAAGTATTTGCGACTCAAGTGACTCCTACAAAAGAAAAAAAAGACCACCAGCTAATATGGCTAGCCCGCAATGGAAAATGCAGGTGAGTGTTCAATGTGTATTCTTTATTTTTTTCTATTTTTTTGTATAACTTATTGCAGAGTTCCACATTTGTTGTTCTGGGGGTGTTCAGGTGTTTCAAAAAGAGTTGCTTCCAATTGCAACTTAGTTTTGATCATTTGCAAATCAGATAATGCACCTAAATGCACAAAACGCACATATTTCGGACCGGACTTGCAATTAAATGCAACTTTGTGATTGATCACAAACACTCCATAGGTCAATGAAATTATAAAGGGATTCAACATGTAACAGATATGAATTGTCTGAAATGTATCTGACATTTCTCAGGGGAAAATCATGATACAAGACCTATTGCCTCACCAGAAAAACAATTATAATGTCACCTGGGATTCATTTTTAGTTGTAAGTTAAACAAGAACAATGTAAAGCTCCCAATGAAGAGATGAATTTCATTTTGAGGCTCTGGTTAAAAAGAAATGTTGAAATATTTGTATTAATGTATACTGGATTATGTATACATATTTGAAAAATGTGTGAACAAATCTTTGAAACTAATATAAATGTATGTATGTGTACAATGCCAATGTCTGTACAACAGCATCAGAACATCATACTGTCTTGTAATTGACACATAATTACATTAGGTGTAGTCCAATGTAAAGTATTGTTGACTTGTCAATCAGGGTGACATATCCCCAGCTGTTCTAGCATGAATGTTTTTTCAGAGTGCAAAGTTTGAACAAATCTTTGAAACCAATATTAATGTATACGTGTATAATGCGAATGTCTGTACAACCGCATCAGAACATACTTGTAATTGGCACATAATTACATTAGATGTAGTCCAATGTAAAGTATTGTTGATATATCAATCAGGATGACATATCCCCAGCTGCTCGAGCAGCAATTGTGTTTGGGGCCGGCACTGCAAGAGGTGTTCTGTAGACTGGCCAACACATGCATAAATGACATGTGAAGCTGGAATGTGGGTGTCTGAGCTCTGCCAGACTTTAAAGGAACAGTATAAACCTGTTCAAGATGATTTTTTTTGTAGTCAAGCCTCCGCACTAACTTTGTTCTCTACTGGCCTGTTCCGGCAAGTAAAATCATAACTTTTTCAAATTTGACTTGCCCTATTAAGAGAACATTTACTTGCCCGATTATTTATAGATGAGGTCTACACATGTATAAGGAATTACATTATTCTCCTGCAGTTGACAAATAATTTAGTTGCCTGATCGGGCAACCAAACTAGGCCATTAATGAAATTTTACTTGCCCTGGGTAGTAGGGCAAGTGCTAGTGTCGAGCCCTGATGTAGTTAATATTATCAGGACTACTGGTATGCTTGAAACAGGTTATCCTTTAAGCATGATTTCTAGCACAAGCAGATAATCTTTCATGTAATTATATACTTGTAGATGGGCACTTTTCAAGTTTGTGAACTAGCAATTTCTAATCACTTGTTTTGAATTGAAATCTGTTTTGATTCACTGCCCAGAACTGTTTAATTTTGGGGTCTTTATTTGGGGGAGGGCTAAGGGCCTCAAGCCCAATAATATTGATTGTTCACTGATTTCTTGATTTAATTTTCCTTACCCCAGCTCCGAAGTGATAGATATCAGAGCCTGGCGAAAGATTCTCATGGGTACCCATGTGAATAACCATCAATTTTCAAAATTAATTTCACCATAATGCAATCACTAAGACAGGGCTCCACACTTACCTTTTTTGTCAATTTGTTATTATTCAAAATGTCACTCTTTCCTGATCAAACCTGTGATTATAGATGAAGCATGACATGGAAGAAAACAAGATTTTTGTAATATTGTCAATGTCAGGTTGAAAATCTACTTGCCCAATCGGGCCACCAAAATATGGCTTTTATACATTTTAGCTGGCCCAAAGTGCAATTACACTGGCCCCGGGCCAGTGCGAGTGTCGAGCGCTGACTAAGAAGAAAATCATTCTTATTTACAAGCTGTTACTCAACATAAATTGTAATTTCACATTTCAGAACCAACCAAAACACAATTTTTTTTTTCAAGTAAAAGCAACACTAAAAATTACGATTTTGTTAGTCATTCTTCGAGTGTTTTAAAATATGTATTTTTAAATTTTTTCCACACAGCGCTGTAACTCGCATGACCAGTCCAATAACTCCAACTTTAACAAGCAAAGCTTCTCCCCCAATGGAGGCGGGCTTACCTTCCACCGCTCTACAAGCTACCCCGGGCCGGGTTCACCCATCAACAATGGGTGAGTCACATGAATTTTTAAAAATCACTGTAAAGATTTGCAATGCATACTGCAGGGCTGGAAATAAGCACTGGGGCACTGGCCTAGGTCCACTGAATATTAGCTTCAGGACACCAAAATGTAAACAAAGTTTGGATTCATATATCAGACCTGCAGTACCACCTTGCAAACATCAAATGCACGATGGCTCAGTGTCGGATTTGGACAGGTTCTACAACCCCTCATGCGGTACTATCTTCAATGAATCCAAATTTGACTTGCATTAATGGGACACTTTATAATGAACAATTGACTGTTTTCTTTATTTGGGGCCACCCGATTCAGGTTTTTTGCTGCTAGAATTTGGGAAATGTTTTATTTTACTATTAAAGTGGACCACAAGGGGAAAACAATGAAATAAATAAAGTATGATTTAAATGATTAATATGAGTTATATATTATCTTTTATATGAGGGTATGGGATTATCAGGCGGCTTAACTGAAACTAAAAATCCCTGTGTGCTTTAAATAGTTTAATTAAAATATATTTTTTTCTTTGATTTCAGCATCGCAACAGTGCCTGTACGGGAGACAGGAATAATTGAGAAAATGCTTGTAAGTATCTCCATGTACATGTAGTCCTGTCCATCAAGTATTACAAACGGTGACTGTTTTAATTTGCTTCACATAGAAATACAAGTTTGTATGGATTTTTATGCCTCCGCAACAAAGTGGCCGGAGGCATTATTATTGCATACAATCATTTTCAAGTTTGACTTATTAATTTCAATACAAACCATCTGAAAGAGTTGTAGATGCTGTCAATATTGGACATCTATGCTTCTTGACAGTTTCTTCATTCACAAAACAATATGCTGTTCTTACTGCAATGTTTTGGGCCACCACATTTCACTGATGCTTGATTTGCATTGGCCTGGATGCGCAACAATTTCTTTGTTTAAGGCTACCTGATTCAGGTTTTAGGCCACTAGAATGTGAGGTTCTTGTTTTTACTTGCCTGACTGGGCCACAAGGCAAAAATATAAATTTCTGTTATTGCTTACTAGTGAGCTTGGCCATTTTCAGACCAAAGTTATATGCAAACGGTCTTGGCTATTCTTTGAGGGAGTGGGAAATGGAGAAGCAAGTTAAGTACACAACAGCGGTATTGTTGGCATGTAGGCAGGGAGTTCACCTGTTAGGCCTAGTTTTTCTGTTTTTAGTTATATTTTACTGTTGTAAATGGTTGCCAGTTTTTAAAAAGACATGTATCAACCTGAAATCCTAGAACACCTGAAAAATCTAAATAGTATTACTAATTAGCTTTAGATTTACTTTGATATAAGCTGTTCATAGGAAAAACATATTACAGTGTTTACAGAAGAAATCAATGATGTAAAACAGTGCATAAATCATCTTTGTTTTCATTAACTGGCAGATTTTGTTTTTAACATTTTTTCCCCCAATCTCTTTTAATATTCCCAGGCTTCATATGGCTTCCTACAGTGCTGTGATAGAGATGGGAGACTTTTCTTCCACTACAGCCACTTTGAAGGACCCATTGAGACCTTACACATCGGAGGTAATTATAAATCTGTCTGTAAATAAAATCTACCACGAAATAACAAATTAGTACAAACAACTACCAGGACCTCCAATTACAAAGTTAAAATCTATCTTCACATTTCACAACATCGCTCTATCAAGTGACAAATGAGTTTACATAAATGAGGAGTTGCAGGTGGAGACTTGAGAGCACACTTGCACCATTTACTTTGTACATTAGGAAACTTGAAAGTATACTGAGAGATAGTCGTGATATTGAAATGTAATCACACCCATAGGGGGGAGTTTTTGAGATTTAGTCCAAGTAGAAACTGTGCAATAGGTTTGACAAATGGATCCCTGTTTTTGTATTTATGTTACGAAGACTTCTGAATTGTGGGAAGTAATCAAAACAGAAACTATTCTAAAAGACTAAGCTTTCATTTAATTTTTCACCATATACACATTTAATATTGCGTTGCAACTTTGCCTGCAGACCCAGACGAGTTTGAGGAAATCGGTGACCGGCGCACTGGCAAGCCCATCGCCAGCAGGATCATCCCGCTGCCTCCATGGACGGTCAGTTTAGAATTCATGGGGCAGGAAAGAACAATACCATCATAGTTAAACATAGAGTTACATTATTCTTTTCTTATCGTTCGCCAACAGACCCAGTTGAGTTTGAAACGATCAGTGACCGGCGCACTGGCAAGCCCATCGCCAGCAGGATCATTCCGCTGCCTCCATGGACGTTCAGTTTAGAATTCATGGGGCAGGAAAGAACAATACCATCATAGTTAAACATAGAGTTACATTATTCTTTTCTTATCGTTCGCCAACAGACCCAGTTGAGTTTGAAACGATCAGTGACCGGCGCACTGGCAAGCCCATCGCCAGCAGGATCATTCCGCTGCCTCCATGGACGGTCAGTTTAGAAGTCTTTGGGTGGAAAGAGTAATAACATCGTAGCTAAACAATATTGTTATCATTTGCCAACAGACCCAGTTGAGTTTGAGACGATCAGTGACCGGCGCACAGGCAAGCCCATCGCCAGCAGGATCATAAACAGAGTTACATTATTCTTTTGTTATCGTTCGCCAACAGACCCAGTTGAGTTTGAGACAATCAGTGACCGGCGCACAGACAAGCCCATCGCCAGCAGGATCATAAACATAGAGTTACATTATTCTTTTCTTATTGATCGCCAACAGACCCAGTTGAGTTTGAGACAATCAGTGACCGGCGCACAGGCAAGCCCATCGCCAGCAGGATCATCCCACTGCCCCTGGGAGCTGTCAGCTTGGAAGTCATGGGGCAGGAAGAGCTGCCAGGACTTGTCGTGACGGAAGCTCGACCACCTCCAAACAAAGCTGTAAGTAGTCTTGTTGGACTCATAGTACAAAAACAATTATGTCAGAATGTATGTCATTATAAATTTATCTCAATTTACTCAAAGTAAGCAAACAATTTTATAAGAATGTATAATGTCAAATAGAGCCAAGGTTTTGAACCTAGCAAGTTCTTTATTGAGGCAAATTACAAGTTACATGACAAAAAAATGTAAAGATTGAAATCTACATAAAACAAGCAAAGAGTAGGGGTAAAACAGGCACAGGCTGGAGTAAACATGAGAAAAAGAAGTGCACTAGTGCACTAACAATGATATGGAAATAAATTTTACACCCAATCTACCCCATCGACACTCCTGAGAACTCTGTTGACTCATTGTCCACAAACAGTTATAATGAAAGATTTTGTATGTGTGTTTTAAAGGGACCTGTCCATAACAGCAAACATTTTCAAATTTGAAGCATGGTTGTACCTGAAAATATGAAAAATGTCCAACATATCAACATGGAATCGATATGTGAGGTGGACTTCTTTTGCAATATCAAAGTTTGTCCAACATGGCCTCGGGGAATCGATGTATGCAAGGTGGCCCTTATGTATAACTTGAATTGAACATGTGTTACATGTTTGGTTCTCCCCCCCTCTAGCACGGAGCCCCCGGAGAGTTTGGACAACTTGCCTATGAGATCAGTGGAGTAAGTACATTCCACTTCAAAATACCCCCCAAATTGTGCTTCTCCATCCCTCACCCCCACTTCCACCCCACCCCTCACCCTAAAATTGCACTTTATGAATTGTGAGCACTCCAGTATTGTTAAGTGATCAGTGTCTTTTGTTATGCCTCTGTCAATGCGTTGGCCAGAGGTTTAGTTATAGTAAACACACAATAGCGTAGGCATCACTTATAACTGCATGCAGTTGAAGATTGCTCTAGTTATTTTCTGCAGAATGAAACGTTTTCTTAGATTTAGGTTGTGAGACATTCAGTGTGTAGAATTTAGAAACAGTTGTAACAGTTATGTATGACTGTAATGACTGATTTTAATCTGCATATTAAAATATTTAGCATGAAATAATACCAAAGTATCATTAATTTAAGAAACAAATTTAGAATGAAATTAATTTTTATATTATTTGATGAGAAAAGGTCCCTGATTTTATAAACTATTGTTATGGAACAAAATTATTTATTGAATTATATTATCATACATATTTGTTGAAAAGTAATTGTTATTTGATATAGCACTACATAGTGCTAATCACGTGAGTATCATTGCACTTTACCCTGGTCAAGGGATACACACTGTAATCATTTGCAATAATTTGCAATCATTTGTTTTGCATTCTAGGAGAGTTTCTTCATGATGTATGGCTACGAGGATGTTCCAAACATGCCGAACATCAAGAAAGGAGACAAGGTCGCCTTTCATGTAGCCACAGACAAGAGGTTAGTGTTTCCCTTTCAATTTCACTAATAACCATAATAGACCGTGTGATGCAACTCTTTAATGCAACAGGCCCCTGCATTTATATTTTGCCATCATTCTAGAAATTCTATCTGAGGCCCATGGTACTTTAAAGTGTATTATTACCCTGGATGTAGCATATTCTGTCTATCTATTATTTATTAATTGCCTCTGAATAAGATCCTGCTAGGATAAAACATTTATGCTCCATATTGACTCTCAATTCTTATTATTCCTTGTACAGGAATGGATCAATGCGTGCCAGACAGCTGAGACTGCTGGAACCTGCCCAAGTGCCTCGTTTCCAGGGCGTCGTCTGCTCCATGAAGGAATCCTTTGGCTTCATTGAGCGTGCAGACGCTGTTAAAGAGGTAAATCTCTCTGCACTACCTGTAAGGATTCTAGACGTACGATTGCTTAAAATGATTCATTAACTTTGCCAAATTCAAACAAAAATCACTTGGAGCTTTCACACTTCTCTTGTACTTTGCTGTTTGGCTTATGGTACGAGGAGAATGAAATTGCTTTGGATTTTTCAAATGTCTCCCTATTATGAAGATATTTATGACTGAATAAAAAGTGTAGAAAAAAAGAAAGTCTAGTATAGAAGGTGTAAGTGTTATTAAAAAGGATTATGCACTGTCTTAGGAATGTTTGTTCACTGAAGCTGCATGCTTCACTTCTAATTTTGAATAGTAAAATATGTTCTACAATAGACTGATCTAAATGCTTTAAAATATCAATTACTGATGAACGTTTATTTGTCTCCACCAGATCTTCTTCCACTATAGTGAGTTTACTGGCGACATCACAGACCTTATTCTCGGGGACGATGTTGATTTTGAGATTGGAAACCACCATGTAAGTCTTGATGCCTTGTGAGTTTGTTATTTTCATAGAATAAATAAGAATGTTGTAAATACACCCTCATAAAACGTTATTTTCTGTTTTATATGTTGATAATGGTATACTTGATTAACAACAATAGCAAAATAAAAACAACAATGACAACCATGACAACAGAGACGACAACAATAACAATAACGCCAACAAAATTCAAATCTTCATTATAGTCAATTAAATGTAACTCTTTTATTTATTCTCACCCTAGGAGAAAGAAGTTGCCGCCAAGATCAAGAAGCTTGCACCAGGCACTGTGGTCTTTGAGGATGTCAGCCAGGAGACGTTCCGTGGTGTGCTCACCAAGGTCATCCCGCGCCATGTGGGCAAGAAGAGTGCCGAGACCTTCCCAGGAAAAGTTGTGTACAGCATGCTGGACGGCGGGTGAGTTGTTTGCTAGTAATTTGATTGCTGCCATTTGCTGCTCTCATTTGGGGGAAGGAATATACTGCAAGCCTACATGTTTCTCAACAGTTCTACAGCAATCATCGTGAATATTTTAAACTTTGAACAATTTTATCTACTTTGTTAGTCTTATACTACTTATTTGGTCTTTCTGTGATATTAATTTTCTTGCTTGTGTAGGAAACATGAACTGTCATTTGGGGACAGGACACAGCGCAATCTTACATGTTCCTGGATGGAGACCTAGTCATGTTCCACATCAGTAGTAATACTTTGAAACCCTGTTCTACTTCTTAGTCTTGTCTTGTTCATGATGCTAACTTTGTATTTGTTTGCTCAGGAAACGTGAACTGTCATTTGGGGACAAGGACACGGCGCGATCCTACACGTTCCTGGACGCAGACCTGGTTGAGTTCCACATTGCTACCGATAGGAGAGACCACCTCCAACGGGCCACAAACATCACCCTCCTGGAACAGACCTTCAGTAACGGCAAGGAACAACGCGAGACTGTAAGTTGGCCATTTGGACATTAACCTCGAATTATTTCCGAATTTTAGAGTTTTGGCTAGCAAAATGAAGTCTGTATATTTGAAGTGATTCATGAACTTCATAAGGATTTTCTATCACTAATATAATTCTTTTGATTTTTTTGTGTAATAGAAAAATATTACGGTTTATCTAGAAACAAAGTGAAAACTTATTGTATCACCTATTGCCTATTGAGTTTGTCTTCAATTGAAATGCAATCCTGAATGCTTTTCAATTTATTCATACAAATATGTCTATAATTAGGGAAAGCTGGAAGCATTGGAAAAATCCAAACCCATTTCATCATAACCATTATCCAAACAACAAGGTACTTGTAAATAAAATGTGGAAGCTCCAAGTGTTTTTGGTCAAATTTTACAAAGTTAGTGGATCACTTTGATGGTGTTGTTTTTGTTGGTATCATTTTGGGGTTGTGGTCTTTTTAGAATCTGTTATATATCAGAGTGATCTTAGACTCGGTTGCTAGTCCTATGATTGTTTTAAAATGCAATTTTCACACCCCAGGGCACTATTGCAGCAGTGAAGGAGGGCTTTGGTTTCATCAAGTGTGCCTGTCGAGAGGCTAGAATGTTCTTCCATTTCAGCGAGATGCTGCTAGCTGTAAGTGTAATGTAATCAAACCTGTCTTAGTGGCCACCTTAGTGTGTGTCTTAGTGTCCATCTCAGTGTGTATAGCAGCCAACCTGCCCATACTGCCCACTAAAAGTGACTCCATGTAAAGAAGTCATTTGTCAACAGTGTTGTTTCACTTAGGAAGTCACTATACGCAATTTTGAATGCTTAACCATCTGAGTAAGGTGGAGGCATAATTTTGGACTAAGCACAGTCAAATTGCTCTAGTTTTGTTACGCTTCATAATTTCTCCCATTTGAAAATGCAAACAAAATCTTTAGTGCTTGAACAGTAATCTTTCTGTATTCTGTATTCTTATCAGTATATAGTATACATTTGTGAAAAGAACAATTGTTTTTAGTTTCTTTGTGATCTATTTCATAATAATCAGCTTGATTCTGTGTTTTGGAAAGTTTTTTTTCTTTATTGAACAAATATGTGGGCGATTGGCAAAACATTTTCATGTTGAAAGTCAAATTTAAAGTTCTTTCACACAGTATTGAAACAAAAAAAGCGCAAGCAGACAATTTCTCTGAAAGAACCTGTTCTTGAGTATCATTTTGACTCATTTATCTTGTTTTGCGATTGATTTACAGGGAGATATATGTGTGTCGGATGAAGTGGAGTTCTCTGTGGTGCCGGTAAGTACATCTGTAACCTGATTACTGTATACATTTGGTCCTACTTCTAATGATTCTGCTCAAGCAGGTCTTTAACACCATCTCACATTTCTTCCTGTTGCTCTTCGTTTGAAGTCTCCATACGGACCTTGTACATTGTTACATTGTAACTTGATTATTGTAGACATTGTTCATACCCTTAAACACAACAATAGCAAATATTTATATCTTCTGAAATCTTTACCATTCCCTGTATTATGATGTTTTTCAAACATTTGTGTCGCCTATGTTGAAGAAACACTGAATTTGATTATTCACTGCGTTGCTTGTAAGCAATTATGATGAGATGTATTTTTTATGGTTTGATTGGAAAAGTTGTTTTTCCCCAACCCCCAGGATCCAGCTGCAGCACAGCGCCAGATAGCCATCCGTATCAAGCGTCTTCCCAAAGGAAGCGTCTCCTTTGAAACTGTCATGCCTGATCGCATCCAAGGTCTAGTCGACAAAGTGCCTGCCACCCTGGTATGTGTTTAATAAACTTCTACATTATTTTCATTTTTGCCTTGAAAAATTAAATTCTTAGTTTTGTATATATTGAATTAATTGATATTTAAAATTGACAATAAATACATTTAATTAAATTGTATTATAATTATGTTGTAAAAATAATTTTTAAAATTGTTTTTTCCCCCTCAATTTTAACATTATCAGTGGGGTCGCAGTCCTGGTAAGAATCGTGACAAGGAACTCGACTTGGGCTTCATCACGTATGGACAGAACGGCAGCAGGGTCAACATTGCCTTCCACACCAAGGACACCGATGTCAAAACGCCACCCGCAGTTGGAGATCTGGTTAGTGATAGAAATCTCTGGAAAATGTTTATCTTGCAAGTACAGTCAAACCTGTCTTAGTCACCACCTGTCTACAGCAGCCAACCTGCCTGTAGTGGCAAATGAAAGTGATCCCTTGCAGAGAAAATAAGTATTATGTAACCTGTCTATAGAGGTCATCTTCTATAGTGGCCACTTTTGCCACCCTTTTGAGAAATTCAGGGATGCCAGTTTTCAGGCTATAGTCTGATTTCAGGCCCTGACACCTTTCCATATCAGGCTTTATCAGGCTTCATATTGTACATAACATATGAGGCTCCAACATGTCTGGGTCTCTTTTCACGCTCATCTGGAGAAACCAACTGGTATCCCTGGAGAATGCATGCTATATCAAAATCTATGGGTTGACAGCTGGAATTCTGTACAGCTAGGATACAAGAAATTGCAGTAAACCAGTGCTTGAAATGAGCACAGGCCCGCTGGCGTGGGGTCACTAAACATTAGCATCTGGCCACAAACCAAACCAAATCTAACAGAATTCTAAGTGTTTTTCTTTGTTTGGGGCCACCTTATCAAGGTTTCGGGCCACTAGAATTATAAGAATTCTTTTAAAAGTTAATTTCTAGCATTGATTAAAGATTTCTTTCTGTTTTAACAGGTTGAGTTCAACATTGCTGAGATCAAGAAGGATGGTTCTCGCATGGCCGTCAACGTTGTTGTCCTCAACCGCAGCTGCGATTCACGCAGGATCGGCGTCATCTCCGTCATGAAAGACCACTTTGGATTCATCGAGAGTGACAAGCGAGACAAAGAAGTCTTCTTCCATTACAGGTAGAGATAAGTTGTGATGAACGTTATTCCCCAAACCGTTAAAAGTAATATGACAGTGTGAAATGTATGCATGCTTAAAAATATAGTCCCTATGAATGACATTTAATTGTATTAAACACATCTACCGAAATGATGGGCTGTAATATTAGGGAATTTGTTTGTCTTTATGTATCTTAACCATAGTGAATACCAATAAGATGTTTTCTCTCAATAGCTTTGATTACACTATGTTATGATCGCAGTGTTTAAGACATTCTGGATCTGATTTGACCTTTGTTGACCCTAGTGAATACCATGGTGACCTCAATTAATTATATGTTGACGACAGTGGTCCGCAAAGGGCCCAAAATTGATGATTGTAATTATCCTTTTCTTTTAAAGTTGTGATCACACTAAGTGTTTTTCTATGACACTCTTTTTCTGATTTGACCTTTGTTGACCTTAGTGAATATCATGGTGACCCCAATGACCTAGACGTTGGGCAGGAGGTGTCCTACACAGTGGTGCGCAAGGGACCCAAGATCAGCGCCGAGGAGGTCAAGAAGGTACAAGCTGGAACCATCCCACCTATGGTGAGAAGAATACTTCCCCCCTCCCCCCCCCCCCCCCCCATCCCACCTCCACCCTTTTCCCTCTACCCCCAAAATATACAGTCAAATGTGTCTATGGCAGCCAACCTGCCTAGACATTGGTATGGAACCTGTGTATAATGGTCACCTGTCAATAGAGGCCACTTATTTTGTTTTCTCTAGATGGCTACTATACCTGGGTTTGACTGTACATGTAATGATTAAGAAGATAAGATAAATGTTGGTTTATCATACTAGCTTATTGCTAATAAAAGTCACACCCCGACTTATTCAAATGACACCACTGATCCATGGAAACGTCAGCCATTTCTGACTCGATTTTGATTAAATAAATATTGTTTTGTTTTGACATTTTGTTGTGCTTTTGTCATTCATACACATCATTTCTCCCAACTACGCCCCCCCAAACAAACAAAATTAAAATGAACAAATGAAAAAATGAAGAAAAAAAAAGAAAAAAAATCATTTAACAGTGTTCTCTTAACCAGTACTTTACCAACTCTTTAATATCTGCATCATTTCTTAACGAATCACCTATTCTGTTACCACAGGAAACAAAACAACAGAAGTACACAGGAGTCGTGAGCCGTCCACTACGCAATGTAGATCCCAACCAAGAGGAGTACACAGGCATCATTACTGCAGTTAGCGAGGGTAGGTCTTTCTTCATATTCATCTTCTAAGAGAAGGGAGTAACCCAGGAAAACTCCCCAGGGAGTGGAAGAATTGCAATGTGTGTATCCGTTGACCTGGTAATAATAATAATGTAAATCACTATGATTTTCGCATGAATATTAGATCAAATTAGTTAATAACTGTTGTAATTATTAATATTATTTCAAACATGACCAGAAATGTATAATATAAAAGGCAATGAGCAAAGAAAGGGTTTCCCATCGATTCGAACCAAAGGCCTCTGGATTGCTAGACAGAGATCGTAGATATATATAGATATTTATATCAAGTTCAAGTTCAAGTTCAAGTTCAGTTTATTTAACACTTTATAAAAACAACAAGTTGACAAGGTAAGAAAAGTAACAAAAATACAAGACATACAAGTTGAAGATACAATGTAAACAAATAACGACAAAATTATAAAGTGTAAGGAGTCAGTAGAAAGGCTGTAGGTGCCTTATGTGAAACTGACCCCAGTACTCAGTGTAACGTACATACTTATACAATAGAAGGTAAAAATAAAATATAAGCCCCTATATATACACTTTAAATCCTCTCTTAATTCATAAGCATGTGTTAATTCAAATTTTCTTACTCTATTCTAGATGGTAAGCAGGGTGAGAGCTACCCCTACTCCATTGTCAGCCTACTCAACAAGCATGAGTTCCTACAGAAAGGGAAAAGGTTCAAGTCCTACACCCAATCTCTTCCACATCCACATATTTAGATTATACTTGTATCTACACTCTGAAACCCTCTGTTAATGCATTAGCATGTCTTGATTACTCTATTCTAGATGGTAAGCAGGGTGAGAGCTACCCCTACTCCATCGTCAGCCTACTCAACAAGCACGAGTTCCTACAGAAAGGCGACAAGGTCTACTTCCATCTGTGCACATGGCCCGACTCACCAGACAAACCCTGGGCGTGCAGTGTGGCTGCCATACGCAACCTGCTTCGAACGAGGGTCGACTCTGTCAAAGGACAGGTGATTATTTATTATTTGTTGTTGGTTTTAAAGGAACTACAGCGTCTAGATGTCCTAATTTTCACAATTAGGCTCTCTATATGTAATTTGTCCTCAAGAAAAAGAATTTGGCAGTCATTTCCCATGAATTAAATCAATTTTGGGGTAATTAGTAAATATCTAATTGTCCTGGGAACGCCCCTTTCGAATCGCCAAAATGTGACGTCATCTAAAGAACGGACTAATGAACTAAATTCTGTAGATGACGTAAGCCAATGAATTGTCAATTACATGTCAATCACGCTGCCGATTCTGGACCCTAAATGTGGGCGGGGTGTAAACTGGCTGCTAAGTGAGATTTGGCATCAGAAAATTAGTCTAAAATCACTACTGTGTTTATTTTCATGGAGTTTTTTTACAAGTCATCAACTATGGAATAAGTGCCAAAGTATGTTGTATTCTTTAGTTCCTTTAAGTTCAGCAGCAGCAAGGCTGTTAAAGGATCAGTGTACAATTGATTGGTTTTGATATATACTGCCAGAAAAGGATTTATTGATATTTGTGGGGGCATGTTGTATAGACCAATACTTGCCAGACAAACCTTGGGTATGCAGTGTGGCAGCTATATGCAACCTGCTTCGCATAAGGGTCGACTATATTAAAGGACAGGTGATTATGATTTAAATTATGCCTGAATATGATTTATTGATATTTGTTGGGGCATGTTGTATAGACCCATACCCAAGAGGTGGGAATATCCCCCCCCCCCCCCCCGACATACCCTTGGCTTAGTTTTCTAATGCTCATAGCTTACTAGCTTTGCAAGTTAGGAGATGATTTATGCTGCCCTTTTTTCGCCTCCATGTCCTGTTTTACATGAAAAGCAAAAGTTAGTTGGTCACACTTGCCATCAGTGGTCTGGGGACACAAAAAGATAGGGGGTAAAATGTGTTTCTGAATCAGCTGTACAGGAATAGATTACCCCTACAACTGATCCCGGCCCAAATTATTATATTGAGGCTTCCTGCAGACTGCAAGTCATCAATATATGCTGGTTTTGTTTCTCTTTGCAGTACGGTTTCCTAGACTACGACAACGGTGATGGCAAGAAGCTGTTCTTTCACATGAGTGAGGTGATCAGTGGTGATGTAAACTGTGGAGATGAAGTGGAGTTTGTCCTCATCACCAACCAGAGAACAAATAGACAGAGTGCCGTCAACGTGCGCAAGCTCATGTAAGTTCATGATTATGATAGACATACAAAAACATAGTATCGGATACAGTCATGATGATGTTTATGGTCACCATTATCATAATATTGTAATGGTCATTATCATTAACAATGTTCACAATTGCATTTGATTAAAAACCAAAGGAGGTCCCGGTAGCTTTAATCCCTTTATACTAGATGGAGGATAAAATAATGAAATCCTTTCTTTTTTGCATGACAAATTCCAGATATAACAAATGATGAAAAAAAGCTTTTAGATATCAACCCTCCAAGTGCCATGGTAGACTTAGTCACAATATCCAATTTACCAATAGAATCAAATCTATTGATTTGCTCCTTACTCACAATACAAAAGTGTGAATTAATTGTATAGAAATTCATACTGCTTACCAGGCTGGACTTCCTTTCTATTGTCTATTCATTTAAAAGGATCTAGTAACTTTGTTGACATGTGCAAAAAGTGATAAATGGTTGGTACAATGTATATTGTTGTTATCCGATACGTCCACAGGGTATTGTGTGAAAATTTCAAGTCAAATGGACGTTATATGGCCGAGTAATGAGCAAAAATGCAAAGTGATATTCACTAACTTATTGCACTTTACTTTGTACACGGTTCTCGCGATCCACTGGATTATTTAGCATCTGAACACTTCAATCGTAAATATCTTTTTAACGAAAGGGAAATTTGAAAAACCGAAACCTGTCCCATGCTTTTATTGTTTATACGAATACAACAAGGTATGAGGGAACCGCTAGAATTCCAATTGGATTTTGAGGATTTGGACTATGTTACTAAGTCCCTTTAAACTTGCAAGTGGATTCTTGAAATGTAATTTGAATTTTAAAGGAACTACAGTGTCTAGATGGCCTAATTTTCACAATTAGGCTCTCTATAAGTTATTTTTCCTCAAGAAAAAGAATTTGGCAGTCATTTCCCATGAAATCAATCAATTTTGGGGTGATTAGTAAATATTTAATTGTCCTTTTAAATCGCCAAAAAGTGACGTCATCTGAAGAACTTCGCCCCGTACACGAAGCCTCTCTAAATTCTGTAGATGACGTAAGCCGATGAATTGTCAATCACAGGTAAACTGGCTGCTAAGTGAGATTTGGCATCAGAAAATTTGCCTAAAATCACTACTGTGTTTATTTTCATGGAGTTTTTTTCGGCAGACCTAGTTTACAAGTCATCAACTATGAAATAAGTGCCAAAGTACGTTGTATTCTTTAGTTCCTTTAAACTTGGCTTTTTGTTTGATTTTCTTCTGGTTTATCTATGTATTCTTAGTTTATTTCCTGGAACACACCTGATGGAGTTTTAGCCCTTTGCTCTTTGTTAGATTGTGTTCTGATTTGTGATTCCATTTTGTTCTTGGTTTGAATTTGCAGGAGCACACCCCGACCAGAGCGCTTGAGCCGCATCAAGAGCATACCGAACGGAGAGAAGGGACTGCGTCTTATTGTCCTCCGCCAGCCAATAGGACCCAAGAGTGCCGAACACGGATTCAAAATATGCCGCTAAGAAAACAAAAACAAAGAAGAAACAGTAACACGAAACACGCTTCTCTCTCTCTCTTACTTTCTTTTTTTCTATCTTTGAGGTTTTCTCTCTTTTTGTTTATTTTTGTTTTATCTTTTTACCATTTTTTGCCAAAGAGTTGGCTCTGATTATTCCATGTGTGAAACATCTCATTATTGCATTGTTTTATGATGATAACAGTTTGTTATTTTTTTCCTACTTGTCTTCCTTTTCATTTCTGATGCATTCTTCTGTTTCATTGTAAGAAATTGAAGAGGTGTTGAATTTCATATTGATTTTGTTATTTTTCAAAGACAACTTACTTTGATATTGTGTTGTTTTTTTAAATAAAGTTTAATGAAAACTTCTTTTTTCCTCTTTATAATGCATGAAACATTTTCTTTGATCTGAAATGAAATCTGACAAAAAGAAAGAAACAAAGAAACAAAATCGTAATGTAAGCAATGAAATTATATGAAATGTGTAACTATGTATTCTATGTGTAAGTTTGCAGGGTGTGCCTGCTAATTTCTTGTATGCTTGATAATTGGTTTGTTATCTTGTAATTGTTAAAGTCTGTGTTGAACCGGATGCTTTCGAGAACTAGGTGTGCTATATACTACCTCCAAGGTAATGATGATAGCTGAAAATGTGATAGGTACAAATCTCAGAGTGCCAACATCAATTTCAAGAACCCACTTATGCCAGACAAATTTAATGTTCATGAATAGCGTCATCTTCCACTCATCCACAATAAACTGTGGAATTCATTTAAAACTTAATCCATTGTGTACATTTAGGAACCAATCAATAGATCTAATTTGTATGAGTTCTGTGACTAGATTTGACCGTGGAGGGACACCCCACTGCGCTACCTCCCATGCGTTCTCAAAAAGCAACATGACTCAATTTGTTCATTGTTTTTTTTTTGTGAACAAGATTGTAGTGCAAAACATTATCATCAGATAATGCAATCAGCCATAAGAGCTTTCAATTTGAGGCTGTCATGCCGGAACAACAAGTGATATCAACATGAGCAAGTTAGTATGTATATGTGTGTGTCTGGAGGTATGTATGCTTGAGTATTTGTATCTTTGAAAGGCTCAGTGTCAATGTTGTGTTGGCCAGCATTAGATGAAATTTTTTTGATAAAACCTTCATTGAGATATAACTGGGCTGCCTAAGAAAGATTTTATCATATCTGTATACTTTCAAAGACTGTTTAAAAGGACACGATTCTTTTTAGCTGGTTTTGAGAGTGTTGTTTGACTTGATTATGAATTCAGAATATTGTTTTGGTAATCAAAGGTTGTGTGAGTGAAGATTGTGTTGAAGATAACCAAAGAGTGCTTGCTTTTGTTTCTTTGTACCAGTAGAAATTGAGCAGGTGTTTAATATCGATTCCAGTATTTCCCCCCATATTTTTCTTTAAATGATTGAATGATCTTGCTTTTTGTGTACCTATGTACCTTCACATAGACAAGAACAATGTGAAGCATTTCAAGGTCACAGTGAAAATTGTTGTATCAAATGCCACATTTTAAATACAAAATATGTACCATTATAAGAATGTTGATATTAATCATATTAAGGTAGGTCATAGAGATGATTTGAGGAAGGTATTTGTATGCTCTACCACAAGCTGTGTGTGCATATCTTTTTACTGGCTGATTTTGTATCATTGTGATAACATCCGATATGTTTGAAATATTTGAAATTTTGTCATTAACTTAACATGTCATGGATCACTGGACGTTGCCTTCGATCATATATATGCAAATTTGATTGTGTCCATTTAGACAGTTGTTGGTAGTGCTTTATACTCGAGGTATCGATTGCAAAAGGTGATTTCTTGAGCACATTTAAAGCATTATCACTGCAATTTATTTTGTACTTATTGTGAAACATAGCATTGTGGTAGTATGAGCCATGTGCTGAAAGTTGAACAGTTTATTTCAATATTAAAGCAAGTGTTGCTTTCATTTTCTACTTACCTAATGCATGCACTGATTTTGACATGATAATGTTTTATAGCAATAACCCTTGCTTTGTAGGCTGCCTATTTCCTTTGAGCTAGATCTAGAAAAAAAAAGATTACTGAGATATTCCTCATTTCCTTTATTACAGGTGATAAAGAAATGCCTATTATAATTGTTGACACAATCTGCCCTTCATACCTGCAATTGTCTGTCTACATACTTTCTTCTTTTTCTTCTTCTTCTGCTTAATTTACCTCTTTCAATCTTGGAAGATTCTTGCAGATACATCACATGCCGAGTACAACCAGCACCTTAGTCTTATCAGTATGATGTGTAACGTATTTAAACATCTAAAGAAGCGCCTTCAATTGCAATATTTTGTTTTTGATCTATGTCTTTTAAATCATATCAGTGGCAGTGCAAGGAGTTCAAAACAGTAATTAATTATATGCTACCGGTGTGCATCTGTGTGTGTTTACTTCTGGCTGAAATACCAGTGACATTTTATAATGAACTTCATTTGGAACTTTGACAAGATATTCTTTGCTGTTATTTGGGTCTCTGGATGTACAAATGTGCTTTCTCATGTGTCTCTCTACGACCCTGTCAATCTTATATCTTATAGTGTGTCTATTGTTTAGATTTTTCTCTCTCCTTATTTTGCTTGAAACCTAGTATATCTTTATTTTGGATGCGCTTTCAGCAAGTACAATTTGATTGTGACTGGCCTACAAATGAATGTTATCCTATGAAACATTTCACTGATAAATTGTATCACATTTAGCTATTTTTGGTTGAGCAGTTGGGCTTGGAAGGGAAGAATAATTTGTTATTATGTTGTGTAGAATGAGTTTAAGAAAATGTGCCTTGATTTTTGTTAGTGCGCCATGCTTTAAAGAACATGTCATGTCGTTAAAACACAATTTTCTGCTGATGGAAATTTAATTTTACTTTATTGAATATGAATGAATCAACACATTCTTGCCAAAGTCTAAATGTTTTATATGACATTTGCATAGCTTCTCTTTTTCTCTATTGCAATGTTTACAATGAATTTGAATATTTGTTTATTTCTTTTGTACCATTTTGTACTGAAATGTATGGAATAAAAAAAGGTTTATAATCTACAAAAAGAATAGGCACATAACGGGATACATGTAACTGTATTTGTTTGTATAATGTACAATTCATATTTCAACAGTTTGTACAGAACCATTCACAAGATAGAATGTGAACATGCCTTAGGGTTATCTTTCACTTATAGAGTACCAAATAGTGACGTCACAGCGCTTCATTTCCATGGGGAATGGTTCTAAACAATGTCAGGCAAGCAATGAGTTGATGACCAAGCGGTTGCTAAGAAGGGAATCGTCCATCTCCAACCCACTATCACTAGCCCGAATCAAAGGACAAGTTGTTTAGAACCATTACCACTTTGCAACAAAACAATTTGATGTCACTATTCAGTACTCAATAAGAATGCAATTTTGGTAAAGTCTGATACATTTGCCAATTTCCGATGTTCTGATTAGAATCGATATGGGATGCATGTATTTTACTACGGTGATGTTTTGGTGCTATTTTGAGTAATACTAGGATTCATTAATCACCTCTGATACAATTTGCAGTACAATATACATCTGCTTGTGAGTTTTCTATGGGCAGTATTGAATAGATTGGCCATTTAACTTTCATAGAGACTGATGGTGCAAAGAGGTATCTAGCATTGTTTACTCAGTGATAGGTCAGGTAATCATATGACATTTGACAAAGTTCACTCACCCGTTTACATTTCACTGTACTTATTGATTGATTGAAATAATGGAAATCACGTATAGCAAAAAGGTGTAAGTTTGAGGAAAATTAAATGTTGGAATGCTGTCTGCACGTATATAAAACTGCACTTGGTTTTGGAAATAGATTTTGTACAGTGTGTCAAGAATTCTTATGCCATTCAACAGTTTGTGCTGGCTTTTCACGTGCCTATGTCTTGACTGGTCTACAAGGCTGGTTGACAGATTACTTGGTGAAACACAAACTGGTTTACTTACTACTGTACGCTGAAAAGTCTGGATTATATTGAATCAGATCGAACACTTTGCAATATAGAATAATTGTTCGGGAACTTTTGTGTGTACAATTCACTATGCTGGATATTTTGCTTTTAGATGATTCATTCATGAGAGAGCAAGTTAGAACCATGAAAATAGCAGAAAATCTATGCATACATGTTTAAATTACATTAGTGCCAATCAAAACTGATTTTTCTTTCTTAAATACATGTATGGTCAAAATACATGGTTGAATTCACAGAAACTCTGTATGTTGAAAGTATTCTGGCTATTGAAACATGAAAATGGTTTCTTTACCAAAATGTATGTGCCAAGTATTTAAAGAAATTGAAACATTAATATATTGCATCATTATTAGTATGAAAGTTCATCTGTATTGGTATTTCATAAGAAGCAACATTTTTAACTTTTGATCACGATACAAATGTTTACCTCTGAAATTTTGGGCTATCATCTAAAGCCTTCATCAGCGTTGTGATGGGGGGCGATACAAGCTACCGAATGGCTACGACCCGATGATCAATCGTTACATCACAAAGTTAAGTCGGGTCACAACGCTGACGAAGGCTGTGGATGACAGCCAAAAATGTTGGATGTAAATATTTGTATTGTGATCAAAAGTGTAGAATGTTGCTTCATACTGCACCAGTGTTTATATTATTTAGTTGCATTATCCCTACAATAATGCAATACCTATGTGTAATGCTGCAAATGAAAACTAGAAGCACATCTAGTGTACATGTAGATTTAAAGCTCTATAACTTTATTCAAGGGAGCAGTTCCAAAGTTCCCAGAATAATAATGTTTTAATCACATTATTATATGATATGTTGTAATGTTTTTGTCACCTAATATCGCCTTCTGGACCAGCGTTACACAGTGTAAATGAGTAATTCTCACAAGTATTTAACCAATTGGGCAATAACACCTTTTGTATGAAACATGTTGGGCACAAACTCACCAACTCTGGCAAAAGGTAATGATGTTTATCTTGTATTAACAGAATAATACTAGTCAAATAGATGTCATAGTGTCAACTCTTTAATAATGCTTGTTTAAACTACTATTATAGTGTTATACAGACCTGGCAATCTCTCTAAGCTTGATTACATAATTGAAAATGTATGTGACACCGATGCCTTGAAAAGTATTATTACAATTTAAAATTACAATTTGTGTACTGAAAATTTGAATTTATCTGTAATAAATGCGGTTCAATGCATTTATTTATTGTTGCTTAAGAGAATGAAATGGAAACATTAACTTTTTTGTTGTTGACACATTTCTTCCATTTTCAGTATTTGTTTTTTTCAAACAGATCTAAGAAGTATTTTCTAATCAACATTTTTGTTATACATGCAATTTGTTGCTGATTTTTTTCCCTCAGTTTTTGACTATTTTTATACAATTGTTTTGCCAATTCAAATTTTTTTTTAAAACTGTTTATTCCCTTTTCTGTTGCATTTGGTTTGCAATGTATTGAATAAGTATAAGTGTCAAATTTAATCTTTCTTGATTGCAATGACAATGGTTTTCTTTGGGAATGTAACTGCATTGAGATGATGCATTTTCTATTTTTTTAAATGGAGGCTGGAAAAGATTTTACGCTGTGGATGACAAATAGAACATTTTCATCCTTGCATTCCAAGCCAAGCCGATATATTAAACAAATATCACATCTTCTGTGGGAACTTGTGTGTTACTGTACACACCCTATGCAATTTCCCTTGATTTTCGTGTGTACAGTTTAAATGTATAAAACTACAAAAACAAATTTTACTGTTTTTTGTTGTTGACAGCTCTCATTTAGAAATATGGAAATTCTTTAATTTCTGTAATATTATGAATTGCATATTTGAAACAATGAATGAAATGGAGTATTTAAAGCAATGAATTTCAATTTGAATCATCGATGAATATCTGCTACTTATTTTGTATACATACATGATTGTAGATAGGTACCGTATTTGCTGCTGTATAAACCGCACCTGTGTATTAGCCGCACCCCCAACTTTGGGTTGTCATTGAAGAGGAAAAAACATTTTCTAGACGATGAAACTGCTGGGAATCATTGAACCATAATCAAATTCCAAGATTTCTCCCTAACTTTTGTAAACAAAACAACAATAACAACACAAGTCACATACTTGTTTCTGATTGGAGTACAATTCATAACAGAAAAGCCTATCAAGCTTTTCATTCCACATAAACTGATATTATAGCCATATATGCAGTATTTTCCTGAAATATGTTTCTCTATCTCTGTGCATGAACTGCTCCCCCCTGTTTGCAAGTTCTTCTGTATGGAAAAAGGTGAGATTAATACACCAGCAAATACGGTATATTGCAGTCTATGTAATTACACAATGTGGGGGGCTTCCATAGCCTAAAATGTAAATAAGCAAACCCCTTTCTACACTTGTGTAATCTTCATGTGTATTAACTCTCGAAGAAATATGAAATATTTTGACAATGAATGTAATGTGTGTAACTTTTTGTTGTTGCTATATTATCATTTTGAAGATGGTACTATACGCCTTTGTATCGATAAGAAGAAAACTCTATGTAAGTTATGATAGATTGAAACAACTATTCAGAAACGAAACTGTACATGGTTGTGCAATAAAGGTAACCAGTAACACAACAAGTCTAAGCAAACAAGTCAACGAACAAGTATTTGTAACAAAACGATGCAAATAACGAAGTAACAAAGTGAACAAGAAGAAGAAATAAAGTTGCATTGAAAAAGTAAGTTTACATTCTATGCACTTGTATGTTTTTTGTTGTTGTCAATATTCTAATGTCAGATTGTGTGTGTGTGCATGTGTGCGTGCTACCGCATGAGTGTGTGTATGTGTGAGTGGGTGTGTGTCTATGTTCTTTTTCTCTGTGTGTGTGTATGATTCTGTAAAACATGGAAAGAAGAGGAAATGCGAAACTCTGGACTTATTTGAGGATGATGCATACAATATGTAACACCAACTAATTTGTGATATATTATCTTAGAAATCTTCAAATGTATACTCCGCAAAAAAAGAAACTGGACACTTGTAAAAGTTTAAATATTTCATATTAATGTACAATAAAGTGTAGATTATCATATATCAAATTAAAGGGAATTTAGTCCTCTGCATGCAGGGTATAAATTAAAGGTCTAATCGTTCATGCATGAAATGCAATGGTCAATTAAGAATAGCAAGGTCTCTTTTCAAAAATAGCAAAAACAATAGAGGACCACACCATTCGACTGAAATGATCAGGATGATAGTAAGCGTTTCACTTAAAACAAGATGTGAGGGGCAAGTAAATTATGACATTATTTAACTTTATTGTTATGAACAATCTCTGAAAATACAAATTCGTCAATAAAACAGGGCCAGGTTATGAGAGCATCATCATACTGGTCTGTATTAGAGGCATGAATCTTGTCTGTTTAAGTGTGTCCCCTGCAATTGTAACCATAGTTACCTAGAGAAATGTCATGTTAAAGACTGCCCAACTGTTTGACCAATGGTGACATCAGGTTTTCAAGATCTGTGGAGTACGGTAGAATTCTTGAGAAGAATTTATATTTCATGCTGAAATAAGGGCACAAACCATGGAATTCCCTATTTTGTTACTTTTGGATGAAAATAAAGCCTATAACGTTCGCAATATGCCTTCATTTATACTTTTTATTGAGATGAAGATAGAAAAGGTCACATTTGTGTTGAAAATTTATGCCATGTCATGAATATAGCGTTTTAAATTATGCTTATCAACATTTATATGGTTGAGTGGATGTTCCATTTTTGCTATTTTTGAAAACAGACCTTGCTGTGGTTAACTGACCGTGACAAGTCATGCATGAATGATTTCATTTAGATTTTATGCCAATATTGAAGAGAGTCGTTTTATCTTTAATTTGATATACAATATCATATATTTTATCGTAAATGAATATGAAATATTTGGTCTTATACAAGTGTCCAGTTTATTTGTTTGCGGAGTATATATTGACATATTTCACATGAAGGACAAATTAGCCTCAGGACGCCTAGCTAACTGTACACATATAAACTAGCTTCACCTTTTCAATGTCCTTCACCTACCCACTCTATTGGGTAAATACAAATATAGTGGTCGAATTTACATGGTTTAGCTTATTTATTTTACATGTTTCTTAAAGGGAATCTACACCCACAAATAATGTTCTTAAAAATTGGTAATAGTTTTACTAGTTCATTTCACCAACAAGTTCAGAAATATAATATAAAGATTTTCTAGTTGGCCAAATCAACATTGATTGTCTACCATTGTCCCCCCCCCCCCCCCCCCCCCCCCATTTTTCTCAAGATTCAGAGACAATCATTAGTAGCATACCCTCACCATAGTTTTTAATTTGTTTTATACTTCTTCCCCTTCCCATGGGGAGAGGACAAGGGGCTTTGAGCAGGAGGGGGGGGGGGGGGGGGTGGGGGCAGTCTAGAATATGGTCCTACCCTACACAATACCTATGGAACTGGGTCGGGGATAATTGGAACATTATTTATAATAGAGACCATATATTGTTAAAGTATTCCTAAAGTAAATGACCATATGAAGCCAAGGATATTTTGGCCTGTGAAGTTTGTGTTTCTTTTCTTCTTTTTTTCTTCACCGAACCACGGATCACACGGGCTAAAATTCAAAGCGCGCCCTCTCAGCTCATACGCCACTTGCACGCGCCGCCACCGTATCATCTCATAGTCGCATATATATCGCCGCAAGTCGACGTGCGTGCGGTCCGTTGCTGCCGGGTGATTTTGGGGGATAGAATTTGTCATCGATCTTGATAAAAATGGCCTGTGCAAGTTTTCTACGAACGGCAAATCACTTGGATGTCTTAGTAAGTAAAACCAATTTACATATAGCAAGAAAACTAATGTATAACGATGTTTAAAAGAGGTCAATCTGACAACCCGAACTAAAAGAGAACGAGTGCCAACACAAATTACAATATGTGGGAACACGGTATAAGAGGAGCTAGTAGTGTAGATTAGACATGCAACACTTTGCCTTTTCACCCATCCCCATTACATGTGGGTACCTATACAGGTACCCACATCCCCACCTACATCAAAACGTAAGGTAGGGTTTCTCCCCGTTCATTCATTCCACTTATGACATGACATTTGTAATCTATAAGGTGAAATTAAATCATTGAAAGATGTGTTTTTGATACTTACCCACTTTTCTTGCTATGAATCGGCCAATATTTCACGTTCATTTGCCATGCAGTCGCGTCGAGCGCTGATCATCGCACACGCTTGCGACGGAAGTACCGAGAAAAGTGTGTTGCTGAAATGACCTTTCGTTAGGTAGTCTTCGTCCAGCCATGAATTGATACGTTGTAAATTACTTACGCACATTATTGTATGCCTGTCAAATCGGAAATAAAGTGTGTGCCACTGAGTGCGCTTGAGATGAAACTACCGTATTTTGCTTGCGAATTGTTGTTTTTCAAACTTTTAAAGAATATGGATTTAAAAATTGTAACGACTGATTTTTGAATAGAATTAAATAAAATACGATGGAATATATTTATTTTTTATGAAAAAACGTACACACATTAAATTAAATTATACATTTTTACTTTGCAGTTTTAACAGTTGATGATGAGCCTTGCTTCCGACCAAAACAAGTTCGTATGATTGATGACGTAATACAATTTGCGCTAGCTACACGGTGAACGCCATTATTACGTGTGCGGTGATGCTGGATTGACGTGCAGTTCAGGACCAACGAACAAAATTGTAGCCCATTTCAATTTAGCTAGGGGCAACGTGACGCCTCCAAATGGAGGATTTTAAACCTGTCATCTAGCACGATCTGCAACGTTAGGTGAGAAAATAAAAAAAACACGCAGTGATTAATTTAACGTCATATACAGTCCTACAAAAAAAAACGGGGGTTAGTGAAGTCACTACTGCTATACGGCAGTGTGACTTTTGGGCATACTCGGGCATACTTGGCCATACAGTTTCCCATTCGCTAGTGTACATCGCAACGCAGGCGTGTTTTCACCTTCTGCCATACCTGTACTGTCATGTGTAAAATACTCTGTATGTTTCACATGACAAACTACGTGGTATAATACTGTGTCCCACCCCTGCAAGTCAAGGGGCTTACTGCGTAAGCCCCTTGCGTTACTACTGTGTAATACCGATAGGTCTTTTTTGACTTGCGAACATTTTTTAAAAGACATCCAAATTTGATATTTAATACCGATTGTTTCGCCCCGCATTCTCACACAGTCTTGTATATACACTGCAATAGCAAATTTAGACCATGTTTTAGGTCCCTTCATTATTTGTAAATAACAGAAAAAACGAACTTTATGCTCACCTTCTCTTCGTCTACTGAGTATTTCCAACACACCGACCTGTAGAATGGCAATGTAAACAACGTCTTCGCGATATATAATACACGCATTCAATACCGATATCGGTTCTACTCCGATTACACCACGTTAGTTTTCGTTCAAGCCGCAATCAATTTACCAAATCCATGAAGCCCATTATTCATGTCTCATCTCGGTAATCAAACCGAGAAAATACTTGCCCAAATTGTCTTCGTCCTGAATAAAGATAGGTGTGGAACCCTGTTACCGATCATGACATTACAAGGTATTTAGGCATGGCGTATTGAGAAAGGCAATGCAAAATAAATATAAAACTCATTGATTATCGAGGCTAGTCGAGGTCTCCAAAATTTAGAAACTCAAGTTGTTTTTTTTTTATCGCCACCACGAATTATCGATACGTGAAAATATATAGCGCCATCTGCGTACGACATCAAAAATTGAGTTTCCGATAGTCAACTCGTGTATTACATACACACAGGAATTTCAGTGGATTTTATGGACTTCATTTCGACAGGAAAAAACACTTTTTGGACTGTTTCATGTGATAAAAGACTTGATTTCAATGCTTCCATCTTTTGTTGCATCATATTACGTGAGTATGGTATATCGTAGTGATGGGTATTTCACATATTAAGGTTTTTTTTTTTTTGCCGTAATGCCTAATGTACATTGGCTATGAGTCCATATCACACGATATGGCAAAGGGTCTACACCTGACTGTGTCCTATTACCGAATACCAATTATTTGACGGCACAAAACAAACATTATATGCATAAAATCAAAGTGGAAATTATACGAGCAGCTGCATAAACTCAGTTAAAGGCATATATGCGTGGGTTATTAGACGCGTGGATCCATCTTGCGCCCTTTTACGCACGGTACGTAATCCCCATTGGCTCAGTTATAAGTAGCGATCGCAAACTGTCCCGCTTCCGAATACCCGAGTCAAAAATGCATTAAAAATAGTCGCGTTCGGAATGTTTGTACTAGTCGATTGGAGATCCATCAGAGATGTTTACGAGCAAAAATATCACGTAACACGCTTAACCGCAACCGACTTCAAAGTGCCGCCGTTTGATGGCTAGGTGACAGCGTGAGAAATTTGTTTGCTGCATGCAATTTCATAAGAAGGCCTTTGTTCAGATATTTCGAAGCACCTCTCTTCGATCGATCCAACATATATCTTGAGTTTACCTCGAGAGATTACGGTGGAGTCGAGTTGGAATTTGCTGACTACCCTTTATAACCCACGCATATATGCCTTTAACCTAACCAGGCGCCGTGCGACGTCGCTCGAAATCTTGTGGGTACATTTTTGTAGATGTGCGACGAGGAAAAAAATAAGGATAACTTGCCTCAAATTGATGATTTATTATGGTAGTCCTGGTTAGAATCCGGCTTTGTCTATGATCGCTGCAATGATGACGTCACCTCAAAACTCGTCGGCAATGCACTTGGATAGGAGGTATTCGATATTCCGCTCGTATTGTGGCGATCGGTCAAAGACAAAGCCGGATTCTAACAAGGACTACCGTAATAAATCATCAATTTGAGGTAAGTTATCCTTCTTTTTTAGCAAATTATATGCAATGTCCCATAAGTTCAATAACTAAAGGTACTTCGGAGCGAAACAAATTCAAATAATTTTGTAAGTAAAGGAGATTTTTTACCTCGTCGCACATCTACAAAAATGTACCCGCAAGATTTCGAGCGACGTCGCGTCACTGATCACAGTTAAAACTCAGTCAGACATAGTCATAGTCATAATTATAAAGAACACATTTGATGTAAAATATCTTCAAGAATTTACCAATTTTTCTCCAAATCAACTTTCTTGTAAACCCTTCCAAAAAAGAAGCCTCTTCCCGACGCAAAATTTTGTGTTGTATTACTATTACCGAACGTGAATGTTTTGCATGGGAATGTCAGAGGCTTTTCGCAAATGCTACGGAGGGATTTCTAGTACGCTAATCTCAGGGGGTGGTCGCACTCTGTCCGAAAATACCCCCGTACCGTGGAAATCTACTACGGTTGTCGGCTGAATTAGCGTTGGGTGTAGAGCGAGTACGGAGCAGCGTGGTCAGCCCATTGAAGTATAGTTCTCACTTTTTTGTACATCACAATCCAATTGACTCACTGCGGGCAAATGCCAAATGTTACATGCTCCTTTAATGGTGATTTGAATCGGCAGAATTATGACCCATTTTGTGTTTGGCTTAGTCATAGATGAAGTCTCCATTGCTAATCTTGAACTCACTGCAAAGTATGTAACATTATGAACAAATAAATGACTGTCTTTTAACCCATTCTTTTTCCAAACAGATACACCACATGCGACAGGGTGTTCTGCAGCAAACTGTTATAAATGGCTCTCTGATAACGGGGCTTCATCCAGTTAGGACCAGGACCACCCAGAAGATCCACAAGGTAAATATCAAACCGTTCTGCTTCTTGAAGGGGAGTTTCTAATCCTATATACTGCCAATTGAATTTACTGTTCTCCATAATTAGGAAGACATTTGGGAAAATCAAAAACCTTTCATTCTTGTGTTTAAATACGATAAGCCAAACAAGGCCAAAATTGGAATGTGAAAGCACCGAGTGATTTTGGATGACTTTGACAGAGTTAATGGATCACCTTAAAGAGAGTGGATGAATACAAGGACAACAGACGCAAGTACATCCTAAACATATTGCGCTGAAAAACATTTTTGATCATTTACTTTTAATAAACACCAAGTATTTGTTATGCTCTCTCGTTCACTTGCTATATTTTGTTTTGTGTTTTCTTACCAAAAGGCCTCTAAGAAGGGTAGACTCACTCTCAAGGACCAGGAAAGACTGAAGCGAGCAGAGGAGTACAAGAACGATCGGCGCAAGTACATTCTGGACTCATTGCGCAATGCCGGCATCAGACCGGGACCGTCTTACCAGGAGCGACCCATCACCATCACTTGCACGGGTAATAATGAATAATAATCTTTCAATATATAGCGCCTAATATAATTGATAATCATCTCTAAGCCCTTTACATTATTACCCCGGTCATCGGACGCACACTCCTTTGGGAGCAATGCATGAGATAGCAGCCATGAGGCGGAATTAATGGTATACAAGTACAACTGCAAACATGTTCCACTCCTACCAGGTCCCCATTTATTCTCCTGGGTATACAACAGTAGTAGTAGATGAATTGTTTTGCTGAAGGACAAATGCAGCGGACAATACACTTGTTTTGAACTTGTGATCCCACTGATTGCTCCTTGCACTATATTCTGAACTCTTCAATTATAATATCTTTATGTTGATTTGGAAAACCAAAAACCAAATCTCATGCTTCTATTAGTAACACAATGCAATGAGGTATGTGAGAAACACTTGAGTTCTATATAAGTTACAAATTATGAATTTTGACAATGGTACTAGACCCCTTTAAAAATGTACATCATGTTCTATTTTCTCATATTCCTCATGACAGGCGATGTTTTTGAGCCTTACGTTCCTCCAGAAGGGGATGGGAGAGCATCCTCGCTCACAACAGAGGTAAGATTAAAAGGAAATGGGTTGTCGTGTCAGAGGGCGCTTCCCAAAGAATTCACTGGGAGATGTCAAAATAAAATACTAATATTTCATCTGATGAGTGCTACCATAACCTGGATGCAGATTAATGTCATAAATTACATAATTTAGAGCTATTATTTATAACTCATCACAAAGTATTGCGTTATTATAATGATCATCAATACATGATACTAGTTATTACATTAGTATTTCCCAAATTCTGTTTGATATATGGTGCTATGTAACAACTTTATAGTTTGAAGATTGTGAGTGTGATACAGATGAACAGGAGATTGCCCATAATATCCCAGCTGTGCTTTGTGAATGATTGCAACATTATTATCATCGACACAGTATGATAACCATTTGTGTTGCCCTCGGGGTATTGGAGGTGCACAAAATTCACAGACCATCCTTGACCAAGTCTAGTGATTACCTCTACTGCTCTGCTCAAGTGTGCGTTGCCCTACACATGGGTTGGTAGCCCTTATATTCTGACTTTATCTTGCTAGACATTCATTTTGTTTAAGCTGCTGTGAACCAACTGATTTGCCTTTCAGAGCTCTTTCACTATCACTTTTGTTTTATTATAAAACAAATCTGTTGTAATACAGGGTGCTAAGCAACGACTGGAAAGGGTGAAGAATATTGGAGTGACGCAGATGAGCCAGAGGAAGCTCAGGCAGTTTGAGCCAGAGTTCACCACCACAGACTTTGCATGGAAGGCCCAGCAGATCTACGTCGACGCCCACAATACCCTGCAAGAGTAAGTTATCAGAGTCTTTGATATAGTTTGGGGATAGCAGGCCACTTGGTCTGTCCATGGTTCAGGGTTGGGGTCAGATTTGGAGTTGGCAGTTGAAAGTTTCATGCATGTCAGACTTTGTATGGAAAGCACAGCAAATCTATGTTGGCGCCCACAATACCCTTCAAGAGTAAGTTATTAGAGTCTTTGGTATATTCAATGGATGAAAGGCAACTTGGTTTACACCCCTTTTTGTTCTTCACCCATTATATCTACTAGGAAAATGTGAATTTTAGGCCTAGGATAATGGGAACATGTACTTGGTAATATGTTATGTCATGGTTAGGTTCAGTGTTGGGGTAAAATTTTGAGTTTGGCAAATAAAAGTTTCAGCTTTCAGGCATCGCATACTAGACCAAATGAAATGGAGATAAAATAGGTGTTGACGAAGCAACTAAAATTCACACCCAGGGAAAATGATAATGATATTGCTATATCTATCCTGTATTAACCCATTATAAATAATTATAAAAAAACACAACTGACATTAGTTTTGCATTGAACTATCTGAGAATTTAGTATCGGTAATGCATACTTGGCCATTTTCATGTGTCCCATTTTTCGCTACTCTGGTCTCAACTAAATTCCTGTAACCAGAAGCTTCGAGACCAAGAACAAGTTTGCATAAATCTGGTCTTGAGACCAGTAACACTTATATGTAGGGGAGAAGTGGAAATATTACCCTAAAATATATTCTGATTATGTTCCTTTATTCTTTCTTTTGTTTGTTTCTCTTTTATTAACAGCTTTGACAGACATTTACTGCATACTCAAGTCACAGAAAAGTGCTACCCTGTAAGTATTGAACTTTTATGAAGAGATTTTGATTGGTATTGTACAGCAAAAATACAGAAGATCTGCGAAGTGATCTAGTAACTATGTTGACATAGGGTTGATAAAATGTGTATTTCTGTAAGCTGGTTTGTCCTCTGAATGATGTGTGAAAATTCCATGATAGCCTCAGTAGCCTGCACAGGATTTTCCTACTTCAAAGATTTGCATTTTGTTATCATTTCCACCTGAAAGTTTCTACCATGATATAATGCAATAGGTCAAGAACATTATCTTGGAATCATTTGAACTTAACCTGAGCATCGTGAGTCAAAGTAAAAACTGTTATTTTACTTCGAAACTTCTCCATCTATTCAACTATTGGAACATATACTTTTGGCTACAGTCCCACACGTATATTTTTTCGTATTGGATTGAGGCGTCTATATGGTTACAAGGAGTACTACTATAGTATATATAACTATATATGTTCGCTCAACCTACAACCACAAGTCAGTTTGAATAGACTTAACCAAACTTCAACAAAAGAGAGATTTGGAGGATTATCCGTGTCTTCAGCCTGCCTGACTGGGACTGCTTGCTTGCCCTTCTCAAACGGTTAAACCGCAAACAATGGCACCACCAACAACAAGGAGCCTACAGGAGACAGTTGATTGTCTAGTCATGGACAAAAAGTTCAACGATCGCATACAAAACCTCGTCAACGAACTCATCTCTAACAAACTGAAAAAGTTAAAGGAAAGAGTAGAAGAGAACGAAGGAAAAATCTTAGAACTTCAATCGAAGCTGGAGAGAAAAGATGAGGAAGTACAACACCTAAAGAAGAAGCTACATGAAGCTGATGAAAGGGTGGAGGCGCAACAACTGCAGACCGACGAGCTTCAGCAATATAGCCGGAGGAACAGCCTCAGAATCTTCGGGATGAAGGAAAAGCCGGGAGAACGGACAGATGACATCGTCCTAGATGTCGCCAAACATCTGGGAGCTGAGCTGACGTTGGCGGATATCGACAGGTCTCATCGATCGGGGAAGCCCCCGACCCCTCAGGAGTCTCAGAGAGATGCAGGCCAGAGACTGAACGCAGCTCACCCCCGACCTATACTAGTCAAACTCACAAGCTATCGCTCGCGACAAGTGCTGATGACCAAAAAGAGGGGCCTGAAAGGTACAGGCTTGAGTATCACCGAAGATCTCACCAAAAAGAAGCTCGACCTTCTCAGAGCCACCTACAGATGTCCATCTGTCGAGCAAGCCTGGACGGCAGATGGCAAGGTCATCGCACTCATCAAGGCAACGAACGGTAAGAAGACAACGAAGCACATCACTAGCGAAAGAGACTTACAAAACTTACCACGACCCAGATGAGAACAAAAAACTCACATGCATCAAACAATAAAATCTCTAATAGAAACTGATTCCTTGTATCAATGAGCTTTTAGGTGTGATCAATTCAAATAACCTGGACATTCAAACTTTTAATGCTAGGTTGTTAAGTAACTATTGATTTTATTTGTGTATATTTGTGTATGTTGTATATTTAGTTATGTGTTTGCATGTGTGTATCTCCTTCTTCTATTCTTATGATTACACATTGTTCCAAAGATCTGATACTATACTTTTTAAATTAACATGTAGCAATTTTGAATTTGCATTCTTTCATAATACTATGTACTCATTATTATAATGTCTAATGAATATCAATTAACTCCACATGAAATAAAACCCAAATTAAATGCATGCCCTAATAATTCATTTTCTTTAATACATTTTAATTGTAGAAGTTTAAATAGAAATTATTCTGAAATTGAAAATTTATTGTGTTCCTTGGATTTTACTTTTGATATTATTGGCCTTTCAGAAACATGGATAAAAAACGATATGTCACCAAATACTATCTTTAACGATTATAAATATGTTGGTTTAGGCCGAAGTGAAAAGCAAGGTGGTGGAATAGGATTTGGTATAAAAAGTAATATTGAATATGAAATAAGGGATGATTTAAATGTGTTTAATAATATTTGTGAAAGTTACTTTATTGAAATTCCTAAAGCTGGTAAAAATATGATTCTTGGTGTTTTTTATAGACCACCAGAGAACTCAGTAATTCAATTTATACATATTATTAAAGAAATAATGGAAAAATTAAGTGTAGAGCATAAAGATTGTATATTCATGGGCGATTATAATATTGACATTAAGAAAATTGATCAGTTGAATTATGTAAATGAGTTCTTAGACACTATGTCATCATTTTCTTTCCACCCACTCATTACATCTCCAACTAGAATTACACAAACAACGGCTACATTGATTGATAATATTTTTGTGAATAATTTTAATTATTTAATCTCTGGTTCTATTATTTGTGATATTTCTGATCATTTTCCAATATTTGCTTTGTTTGATTATTCATTACCTTGTAATACCAATAGAAAACACTTTAAAAGACAAATTAATGACAGCAATGTAAGTAAGTTCCTGGCCAAATTATTAAATGTTAATTTTTCGTTTATAATTTTAAATAGAAATAATGACCCTAATGAAGTGTATGATAATTTTATGAAAGTTATTCTTGAAATATACGATCAATGTTTTCCAGTTAAAGAGGTAAACACTTCTCATAAAAAGAATCAATGGTTTAATGTACACTTAAAGGGATCTAGTAACTTTGTTGGCATGTGCAAAGAGTGATGAATGGTTGATGCAATGTATAGTGCTTTTATCTCATATGTCCACAGGGTATTGTGTGAAAATTTCAAGTCAAATAGACATTGCATGGCCAAGTAATGAGCGAAAATGCAAAGTGATATTGGGTGATATTCACTAACTCACTGCATTCACTTTGTACAGGGATGAAAAACTCGCCCGGGGTTTTTCTTATCTGAATACTTTGATCGTACATATCTTTGTAACGAAAAGGAAATTTGAAAAACCGAAACCTGTCCCATGATTTTATTGTTAATACGAATACAACAAGGTATGAGGGAACCGCTAGAATTAAAATTTTATTTTGAGGATTTGGACAATGTTACTAAGTCCCTTTAAAACGAATGTATAGAAAGAAAAATAGGTTGTATAAAAAATATCTTAGAAAACCCACTGAGAAAAATAAAAGTAATTATAAAACTTTTAAAAATAAATATGTTAATGATGTTAAAAAAGAAAAAAGGAATTATTATACTCAGAAATTTAATGCAGTTAAAAATAATTTAGGTAAGACTTGGAAAATGATAAATGACCTTTTAGATAATAAAAGAGGAAATCATTTTGATGCTGATAATATTGAATTTTGTGAGAATGGTAATATAATTAATGATAAAAATGACATTGTAAATGGATTTAATGAATATTTTATTAATGTAGGACAAACTTTGAGTAATGTGAATGCACAATCTATGGATAATATGTATATGAAATATTATAAAGATGAACCCCTCCAGTCTACCCTATTTTTAAAGCCAGTTACTGAAAAGGAAATAATAGAAATTGCATGCTCTTTGAAAAATGGTAAATCCCCTGGAATTGATTCTATTGATAATTATGTTGTTAAATTAGCTATTCATCTATTGTGTAAACCCCTTTGTCATATTTTTAATTTGTGTTTTCAAAAAGGCATTTTTCCAACTAGTTGTAAAATATCACAAGTTATTCTTGTACATAAAGGCGGAGCAAAAAATGTATACTCTAATTATAGACCAATATCACTATTAACATGTTTTTCTAAGATACTTGAAAAATGTATTTATACTAGATTGATTAATTTCTTTGACATGCATCATATTTTGTATAATAAACAATTTGGATTTCGTGAAAAACATTCAACAACACATGCTTTGATAGATTCTGTGAATAATATAATAAATGCTTTTGATAAAAATGATATAACTATTGGGGTTTTTATTGATTTGAAAAAAGCTTTTGATTGTATAGACCACAATATTCTTTTAAATAAATTGTCTTTCTATGGAATACGGGGAATTTCTTTAAATTTAATTAGTAGCTACCTAAGTAATCGCAAGCAATGTGTAATGTTCAATTCAACTCAATCTCAATTTAAAAGTGTATTCTGTGGCGTCCCCCAAGGATCAATTTTAGGACCTCTATTATTTCTTATATATATTAATGACCTTAATTTGTGTTCCGATTTATTGCAATTTGTCCTTTTTGCAGATGATACAAATATATTTTTTAGTCATAGAGATTTAAATTGTTTGAAAACGACAATGAATATTGAATTAAACAGAGTTAATGAATGGTTTTTATATAATAAATTAGTGTTAAATATTCAGAAAACAAAATTGATGGTATTTGGTAAAAAGGCTACTGATAAACAATCTGTGCAGATATATATTAATGATGTTGAATTACAAAGGGTTGAAACTGTTAAGTTTCTTGGAATTTATATAGATGATAATATGAAATGGAAAAGTCAGGTTAATAAGTTGTGTAATCAGGTTTCAAGAAATATTGGTGTTATAAATATATTGTCTGAGTTTATACCACAAACTATATTATTAACTTTATATAATACTCTTATATTGTGTCATTTAAATTATGGAATTTCAATTTGGGGATCTGCAAATAATTATTTATTAAATAGAATATTAATATTACAGAAACGTTGTGTACGTATAATATCTAAATCTGGTTTTAGAGCACATACTGCCCCTCTATTTAACAAATTTAAAATGTTGCCTGTTCATGCACTGTATAATTATAATGTCGGTATATTTATGTATTTATATTTTAATGATTTATTACCAACTAATTTCCATTCATTCTTTGATAGAAATAGTGACATTCATTCTTACAATACTAGAGGAAAGTTAAATTATCGTATTATTTATGGTCAATCTTCACTCTCACGTACTTTAATATCATACAATGGTCCACTGCTGTGGAACAGTTTACCTGAAAATATCAAGAATTCAAAATCGCTTAATATATTTAAATCTAAATTTAAAGAGTACATTTTTAATAAGCTTTAGCATTTTATGCTTCATTTTTATTTCTTATCTTTGTGAAATATGTAAATAGTAACGTTATTTTTCTTCCTTATCACTTTACTCTTATTTCAGTTTATATATTCAGGGGTTATGCTTATAAGTCATTTGTGACTTTTTATAATCCCCACATTTACATAATGTTAGTGCAATTTTGTGTTTTCTTTGTTTTCTCTTCTGTTATACTTGTTTTTATGTGTTATGCTATATTGTTTTAATTCAACTGTATGTACATATGTTCATGTTTTTTATGCAAATGTGAAATAAATTCAATTCAATTCAATTCAATGTAATTTGGCTGAGTGATGAGCGAAAATGCAAAAGAGACATTTGCTAATTCATTGCATTCATTTTGTACGCTGTTTAAAGTCTCCCAGGAAGACTTTCAAATTCAAACATTTCAATCATAGATATCTGTATAACGAAAGAGAAATTTGGAAAACACAAATCTGTTCCACGCTTCTAGATTCTATCATGTATTTTATTATTTTTAAACCCTGATACATCGAGATATCTAATATATCAAGGTAAATTCTGCAGGCCTGAGGTGCTCATTATAACAAGGTTTCACTGTACCTGTAAGTGGTTAAACTGTTTTCTCTGTGCAGGAAATGGTAGCTGGTTTCCGCTACAAGACGATACGCTGGCGGCTGCTGGAGTCCATTGAGAAGCCGAGGGTAGTCCACATCCGCTGCACGGACATGATCAACAAAGGCAACCTCTATGGACAGGTCACAGTGAGAATGCATACCAAGCAGGTAAACATCACACACCGCACCTGTAAAGTGTCTAACTCCACAAAAATTAATTTGAAATTCCACATTTCTCTTCTACCGTGTTGTTTGGCTTATGGTAAGAGAAGAATAAAATAGGGTTAGATTTTGTTCAAATGCCCCTTTAGTATGAGTGTTTACAAACGGTCATAAACGTCATACTTTAATTAGTTGTAAAAGCTGACGCAAATTTTTTTTTTTTTACCTGGAAAGCAGTGTTCTTTTTCCATGAAACTTTCACACATCATTTGGACATATCTTACAGTGATTTTGGTATAGGATTGAAGTCTCAAATGTAATTTTGGGCAATATCTGACACTTTACAGGTGCACCTTTAAGTAACTCCAACGCAAATCCTGACTAACACCCTAACCCTAATGAACCCAAACACTAAGCAATATATTTTGCTAGCCCTGAATCAGAATTGAGTGGCCCCAAACAAAGAAAAACATGAGAAATATGTGTTGAATCGGTTGCACAGTTGGGCAAGTAAAATTTGACATCTGAAAATTGAATTTTCTGAAGCTATAATTCTTGATGCTGATTGTCTGTTGCCATAGTAGTTACAATAATTGGACACTTACAGCAATTGGAAAAGTTTTATGAAACGGGATCAAGAAGCTCATTTCTAGTGGCCCTCGAGCCAGCTGGCCTGTGCTAATTTCAAGCCCTGGGCTAAGCCTAAAGGCGCACCAACTTGCTTTTCATTTGTCTCTCTCTCTCTCTCTCTCATCTCCAGACGCTAGCAATCTACGACCGCTTCGGCCGCCTGATGGTGGGCAGCGAGGAGGTGCCGAGGGACGTGTTGGAGTACGTGGTGTTTGAGAAGCACCTGCCGCATCGATACGGGACGTGGCGCATGCACAGCAAGATCATACCGGAGTGGGCCGACCACCGAGAGCCAGTGCTCAGGACCATGATCATCGAAGAGGAGGAGGAGGAAGAGAAGATGGAAGGAGTGGTTGATGAGAAGCAAGTGGCGGAAAAACAAGCTAGCTAGGATTACAAGGGGAGTGCATGAGCAGGGGAGGGGAGGAGAAGAAGGACAAGTATTGAGAAGGAGAAAAGAGAAATATGAAGAGGAGAGGAGGAGAGGATGAAGGAAAACTATAGGGTGTTTCACTAACACTAACATACATTTTAGCAGGGATTTTTAGTGATAATGGTCCCCTTGATTCAATGCTAAAATAGATTTTAGTGTTAAGTGCAACACCCCCATATAGTGGAACAGGCTAGCTAGGATTGGTGACAACAGATCAAGGCAAGGAGAGGGTGAAAGGAGAAAGATGAGGATGGGGAGAGGAGGAGGGAGAGGAGAAGGAGGAGGAGGGCGAGGAGGAGGAGGAGGAGGAGGGAGAGGAGGAAAGAGTGGATGATGGGAGACAAGTAGCTGAACAACAGACTAGCTGGGGGTTGATGACGGCATACAAAGGAAAGCGTGGAATGAGAAAGATTAGGAGGGGGTCGAGGAGAAGGTAGACTATTGAGTATATAAGGAGAAAGCCGAGCAACACATTAGCTCACATTGGTTAAAACATAAGAATAAAAGAATGGACCAGGATGAGGAGTATGAGGAGTATTTAGATAGGGTCAGATGATGTCAAGCAAACAGCCAAACAAAAAAACGACTCCGTAGCTGGTAATTTCATACTCTATTTTCAGTAAGTGAACATGGATTCATCGGGTGTAGCAATTGGTGCCACCTCATTATGATTTATAAGAGAAGACGCATTATAGGGGGTCTATATTGAGTCTAGAACCAGGGGGTGTTACCAAAATGCGTAAATCTGATTGGCTCAAGTGTGCAAATTTTCTGACTTGTGTTTATGCAGGGTGTACGTTGTACGTTGTACAGTGTTTCACTAAACACTAAAATCGATTTTAGTATTTTTTTTTTTTGTGATTAAAAAAGATGCTAAAAATCGAATTTAGTGTTTAGTGTTGCACCCCCTGGACCAATAAATATGCAGCCAAGTGTAGAGGGAGATCATACATGTGACGACTGACAAAAATTATACATATTTTGCTTTTGTTATTTCTATTGAATTATGTAAAATCAATATATAATGATTGTTTATGAAAGTTTTCATCATAATAAAAAAAAAAGTGTAAACATTAGAAAACTTAGTTAAAAGATATTTATTGACCAAATGCTGGCTATGCCACTGAGTGATGGTGGTGGTGATAATGATGTTGAAATGATTACAGACAAACCTGTGTATAGTGACCACCCAAACCCAAGGGAAACAAGAATAATGACAATGTAAATAAGTGACCACCGTAGGCAGGTTCCATAATGGACATGGGATTACTTTTAGTTTCCACTATATGGATGTTAGCTGCTATAGAGGGGTGGCCACTAATACAGGTTGGAATGTACCATGATGATGATGTTTGTATTGAGATGGTGATGGTAGTGCAGCATTGATGATTATCGCAACAAAGATGGAGATTATGAGAATGAGCAACTTAATGAAACTTGGTACAGCTGATGATCTTGGGGTTAGGGTGTGTAAGACAATTTCTGTGTATGTTGGGTAAGGCATTGCATTGGTAACCACAATTTTGCACCCAAAATGGGGTAACTTTGAGGAGCGAACTACTTCCAAGTTGGATGTTTTTGTGCGGATAATGAATGTAGTGCTTTAGTTGTGCAAGCGGGGAAGGGGTGGGCTAAAAATGAGGCTGCATATCTGGGTGAATAATAATTGTCCATTTTTATATAGCCGTTTTATTTCAGTCAAGTCTCAAAGCGCTCAGATCATTAGGGCCCCAACTTCAGGTTTGTGCCTGAAAACTTCCATCCCTGAGCTACGTTAAAAAGGCACTTAATTGAAATGAAGAAACCGATTTTAAAAGTTAAAAATGTCATGTGCTATCAAAATATTTTTTCCATTTGGTACAATAACAACAAATTATGAAGAACCCTTTTATATGCTTATATTTTGTTTTGCTTGTCAGAAAATATTGGTTTATTGAGCAAGGCGGACATAATTTTGTTCAATTATAGATTCATTACCAACTCGTCTCAAAATGCAAATTTGACTAGGTATAAAGGTAAACACACAGTAGAATCATACAAAGGGTCAAATGCATACACAGCCTGCAGCCCCCATCTCTTATATACATTCTGAAGGCCCTGTCACATATCACTGAATAGTGTGAACAAAACTAGAGAGTAACATTTCCATCCGTTGGGCATCCATTAACGCTATGGGGTGATATGTGACCGGGTCTTTAGGGTGAGAGCGAGAAAGACATTCAAGTATTTGGGGGGCTTAATTAAGTTCTGCACATCATCTTGTAGGTCGGAACCATTTTTATGCGATGCCAAACTTTCAGATGATTTATAATTTAGGGGAATATTTATCCAAAATAAACGAAAGCTATATACACTTTATAATTGGGTTTCTTCAAGGCTCCCCAACTTAAAACACGATTATCTCAGAAGCTCAAAATGTGAATTTGCACTATTCTCTTTCTCAACCAACGATTCCATTCCTATTTTACTTTGCACTCATTCATACAAATAACAGACACAAAAGGGCATCGGTTATTTTTGAAATACCAACATTATATATAAAACTTTGGCTTCACTAAGACGAGGCTCTGACCTACAAGATGGTATGCATACTTAAATTTAGCCCAAAATCGACTTCATTTCATTGATTGATTTCAGATTAACGTTACGCCCTTCTTGCTCTCACCCAATGATACACACTCTATCCCATTTTACTCTGCACTTATTCACACAAACATAAATATCCAAATAACAGACATGGGTCCCCGTTGCAGAAAGAGATACAATTTATTGCAAGTCAGAAACTTTGCACTTTTCAACCAATCAGATACGGGCATTTAGAACACATGATCTGACTTACAATCGATTGTATCTCTTTCTGTAATGGGGCCAAGAAATGGCTTTTCAAAGAGATAAAAAGATCACACATTGACAAAGAGCAGAATTTTAATTGTTATGTACACAATAACTTTATAGTTACAACTTGCAAGTGAATCTGTACAGCATGTTTGGCGTGATTTTTCTAATTTTTCCTTTTTCTCCAATTTGAAATAATTATGAATCAACATTTCAAAGCAGAAATAGGACATTATTATTTTGTGAATAATATACACACAATGGAAGTGAATAATGAATGCAATTGATATCAACACAATGATCCATCATTTAAGTATAAAAACCAAGTCTTAGGGACATTGATGCTACATTACATCATAATTCTATTGAACATTTCACAAATTTTAATAGAATAGCACTTGATGTCTTGCAGTGAAACATAAGCTGCTCATTGGGGGAAATATTACGAATATAGTCAAACCTGTCTATAGCAGCTAACCCCCCTGTAGTGGCCACCAAAAGTGATCCCCTGCAGTGAAAAACAGTGTTACAGAATCACATGTCTACAGTAGCCACTTTTCTTCTTTTGCTTGTGTAGTTGCTATGTACACAGGTTTGACTATACCAAAAAGACAACATATACATTTGTGCCAAAGTACAAGGAATCAAGTCTTTATCTGTCAAACATCGCTTTCCTTAAAAGGTGTGCTATACTGCTGTTATTTCAGTGACTACACTGTGTTCACCACTTATTGCAGACAATTACATATTTGGCAGCTATTGATACAAATTCAATACATGTATTAAGTGAGAGACAATTTGAAATCGGGTTTTTGACATTGAATTACAATTCAAAGAAAATGCTCAATGTAGGAAACTGAAACAAACTGAAGGGCAACAACTGAATGACGGACATTTTAAGGCAATTTTCTTTTCCAAATTGTTAAGGATTAAGAAGACCAAAATACTAAACAAAAGGATGATACAACACTGAACACAACATACAAGTTTTGTGTTGGTGGCCATTTCACTGCTTTATAAAGCCGTAATATTCCTTGGTGTTTGTAGCCCCGTAAAATAATTGCTTGTAAATCTGCTTAACGTGGCCCTAATATATACTGCAATGCTTTACAGGGATGTGCGACAACGACATTAGGGACCATCTACAAAGTACGTGGGAACACGAGTGGGAACACACCAGTCTGTACAATATGCATACAGTGGAGGGGGTTCCCGACGTGTGCTTACACATAAAACCGTACACATAAAACCATACACAGTTTTTGTGTCAATACCTGGGCTTGTATGTATATGACCTATAAAGTCGATTTTGGGCAATATTTTGCTTACATACTTCGTAGATGGTCCCTCAAACTATTTACTGCTTTAGTTCGATAGGGGCTAGGAGCCGTTTGCTTTCTGCAAGAAGCGGAATGATTCATGCAAGCAAAGCACGCGGGAACGGGTACTTGACACGTCAAAAGTTACAGATAACAGTGAAAGGCAGGTATCCGTAACGGGCACCTGCAAAGCTCAGTCCAACTATTTCAAATCAAACTCCATGACTTTCCATGAACTTTAATAACAGCAAGAATTCCATGACTTTTCACCACTGTAAACAAGGTCCTTGTGACTTCTTTCAGGACTTTTTGTAGCAAATTGGTGAAATATGTGTAAGTAAAAAGATTGGCCTACATCGTAATAACACTATTGCAATTCCACGACTTTCCATGACCCACAAGATCATTTGACAATTTTTATCAGACTTCAAGGTCTGGGAAACACAAAAGTCACAATCCATGAATTTCCAAGTTTTCCATGCCCTATATATAAGAACCCTTTAGTTAGGATCTGTGCAAGAACAATGCAAACCAAAGTTGACATCTTTGCATCTGGTCAAGAGCATCTCATTTTGCGTGCAGAGTGGTACAAATGAGCCTGAATGTCTCGGTGACTACAGCATGAATTAAGGCTTTTGCATGAAAACTGGCTTCACTGCTAGGAGGATTTGAGGTGAGTGGACACCAAGATAAATCCCTGTCAAGATCCATGCCGTCGCCACTGAAAGCCTGTGATGCGCATGGCTTAGTTCTAGTTAAGATCTTTTGTAAGAACGATGCATGCCAATGTTGACTGTGCATGAGCATGGCTAGTGAAAGTAGACAGATGACATCATCACATCTACTGCAAAGACTTGACACGAAGATCAGTCAGAGTCCAGATCCATGCTGTCGTCACTAAAAGCCTGGTCTTTGTGGGGTCCTTTGCCTCTGCGGGGGCAGGAAAGAGATGAGAACAATTCAATTATCATTTGATACAAGGAACATTCACAGTTTTGCCAATTGTCAAAGACTTTATTTCAATAAAAAATGTTTTGTAAATCATTTTTATTACACTAGCATTTTATGAGTCGGTAAGAGCCAAGCTTTCACATAAACATGTATGCATGCATGTGTCTTTCTAGTCCATAGTCTAATATGTAGTAATTTCTTGTCATTTCTGCCCTGATGGAGAACCTGCTAAGATTGAAAGTTAGGCTCTTACTGACTCTAATTTTATAACACTAGCGATTTTTTAGTAGTTTTCAGCAGTATTTTTCTTTATAAGCCTTTTATAGGGGATAAGCAGTTCTCCCCATTAAAAAAATCTGATCTGCTATTTTTGATTTTGTTTCATGTATTTCTATAAAACAAAGCTTGAAACTAGAGCAATTCTAATGTGTGCAGTAGAAAATATGCCTCTGCCGAATATGCTCTTTTACCTCATGACCAAAAGATCTCATCAGATCATTTTCTCTTGTAAGTGCATACATGTACCATGAGGTGGAGGCATAGATATACAATTACATTGGTAATAAAACATTTGAAGTATTATTACAGTTTATTACAATTTGTTTTTTCTATTCTAAAACTGAAGATAAAAATGTTTCTTACTTCTTAGGCACAGCCTCCTCCAACTCCTCATCAGAAATATCCATGTCGTTTGGACTTGCCACCCCTGGTGGTCCCGACCCTTGTGGCAGTCTAGATGGAAATGAAGATGCCCCTAGGACCGGTATCCTCTGGCCCCCTGAGGGCTGTGGCTCCTTCTTCGACTCCTGCTGACGGAGCGCCTTTCCATATTCTGGTGGGACATCATCACTATCGACTTCATCATCATCGTCATCGTCGTCGTCATCTTCCGCAGCCTGCGGATTGGCCCGCCCGTAGAGGGGAGGCGCAGATTCTTTTGGTCTGTATGCTTCCTCTGGGGTGTCTGGGGAATCATCATAGTTTCTTTGTTGTTTAGACAGGGCTTTGCCATATTCAGGGGGAGGAGCATTTGCCCCTCTGTGGGTCGAGGTCGCTCCCCGCTGCCTGTCACTCTGCTGTTTGGATGATGCAGCTGCTGATGATGAGGCAGAAGCGGTAACAGGCTTTTTGGAATGTCTGCTGGACTTGCTCTTGTCCTCGATGGTTTCAAAGCCCTGTCGGGACTGGAGGAGGGAGCGTGCCCTCTCCCACCAATCTTCCCCTAACCGCGACTCCTCCTCTTCTTCCTCCTCTACCACTTCCTCTTGCTTCTCCTCTTCCGCTTGCTCTTCTGGCGTTCCCATATCCATATCGTCACTGTCGTGATCGGGCGTGGCCAACGCCATTTCATCCTCTCCCAACTCCTCCTCAACTTTCTCCGATACATTAGTATCCTCCACCACTTCCCCCTCCTCCACCTCCTCCTCATCTTTCTTCTCCCCACTCACATTGTCACCCATGTCCATAAACCCTTCTTCCGCAGCCCGCTTCAACAGATGCCTGGCTATACTGGACCCCGAGAAGATGTCTCTCCCAAGGAAACCGCTATCAGGAGATGCACTTCGTCTTGCATCTGGCGAGTCCTTTTTCGCTGGAGGGGTGGTGGGTCCCGCTTTAGCAGTCACCGCAGGCACGTCACCCGATTCCTCGGTTTGTTCTTTGTCTTTCGCTAACGAGATGGCATCGTCGGCAGGCGGAGGTGAATTCTCGGGTGGAACAATGTCTATGTACTCCTCTTTCCCATCCGCTTCAGTTGAATTGAACGATTCATTTTGCGCCGATTCTTTTGGTTCTTCATCGTCTTTCCGCACTACATTTTCCTGCTGTGTTTTCACAGGTTCAGTGTCTACGTGAGTGTCAATGTCACCATTTTCCTTAGCATGGTCGTTAACTTTAGCATCAGCAACATCGTTCTGTGCAGGATCATCAACCCGTTTGATTTCACCGACTCTGTTTTCTTTGTCTTCTGCTTGAAGAAGAAGAGAAAAGCAAGAAGAAAGAGCAAATTTCACTGTTAGAATTTTCATCATCATTATTCTTTTGCTAGAAATAACCTTTCCCCAGGTAGCAATTTATTTTTAAAAAAGACTTCTGGTGTCTTGGAAATTCTGGTGCCCAGATACAGGAATTGGGTAGCATCTAACAAAGAAAAACATTGAAAAGTCATTTTATTTTATTTTCCCAGGCATGCAAGTATAAATTTGCAGTATCAACATTTCATGGCCATTTCTAGGCCAGTGGGCCAGTGATAATTTCAGGTCATGATAAATCAATTAACTAATCTTTATTTATTCCAGTATTCTAAGAAAAATTGATTCAAAGGGATCTAGTATATTTATTCACAAATGCAAAAAAACTGACAAAGGCGATCACATCAGGAAGCTGAAATCTTGTATCAAAAGTGCCCCAAACAGCGAAAAAATAATTTAAAATATAGAAGTTATAAGATTATACCAGCATGACAAAACTTACTACACAGTAAATGGAAGAAGAAATACAAAACCAATTCTTAAGAAATATTCAATAAATCGTCATTACTTGACCAGTAAAGAAGATTACACAAAGTTAGGCAATCAAGATTCACCTGTTTTGGGCAGACTAGGCAGACTCGGCAGTGCAGGTGCTTTCTTCGCCTCCTCCTCCATCTCCTTCTTAAGTTTTTCGGCGCTCTCAGAGTCCTGCATGAGGAATACCAGCTTGAGCTTGTTGTACAGGTACTCTGCCTTCTTCCGGACTGCATCACTCGACTTGTACTTGCGCACCTGTCAAGGGTCAATAGTTAAAATTATAATACTAATAATCCAGCATTTACATTGCGCAGTCAATCTCTTCGGTTTCTCGGCGCTCTCAGAGTCCTGCATGAGGAAGACCAGCTTGAGCTTGTTGTACAGGTACTCTGCCTTCTTCCTCACTGCGTCACTCGATTTGTACTTGCGCACCTGTCAACATTTAGTAATAATTAGGCCTGAGTCATGTCGGAATTTTTTTGTTCCGGAATCCGCCGGTGTTGTGCCGGTCGGAATCCGGTATTCCGATAACAAAAATCTGCCAATGAATGATACGGAACGAACACGCACTAGAAGGTCTGCCATGGTTTCGGCAGCGCAGGCATGCAGGCCCCGCGCTGCGAGACAGGCCAACTCAACTGCCTTGACCTTGCAAGCAAGTTGCACTCTTAAAAAGTGCCGAAAAGGAACGAAAATGTCTCTTATTTTACTTACATGTTTGTATGGCTTTTAAAATAAATACGAGAACAATTACCTGCAAAAACAGCAACAACAAAAAATGCGCTGATTATATCTCGAACATTTTCTAACTCGCTCGAAACTGCATGAACTGAAGCTAATACAACGACACGAATAAGTCAACACTAACTTGTATACTTTGCGTGCAGGCTATAGGGTCTATTTTCCTACGCGAGATCCATCCGCTGGGGATTTCCCCGATTCCCGGCGGATCGATCTCGCGCAAGAAAATAGACCCATAACCTGCACACAAAGTATACGAGTGATATGGCGGGCTGTGTCGGAGCATTAGTACCGATATCGATAGAGGGCGGACTGGATGTCAACGTTTGAGAAACGTTTGATGACATATGGTATAGGTACGGCGCAGCTAGCTAGCTCTGACTGATAGCAGCTGCATGATGTGCGGGGCGCGCCGGGGTAGCTAGCCTAGTCGATCGTAGTAGTACTCGCTAGATCGGCTTTCATATAAACGCAGCGGATTTCTTGTCGTTGTAAGTTGCATTCGACATCGTCTTTCTTGTACTTTTTTGTCATTTGTTTTCTTCTGTTAGTTTTCTACTACAAAATATGAATTTTTGAGGAAAAAGAGGTTTTCCGTGATTTTCATCGGAATACTGGAATAGAGAAAACAATACCGGAACACGCACACACCGGACGGATTCCGGTATTCCGTCCGTTCCGACCCAGGCTTAGTAATAATAATAATATTAAACTGTTTATACAGTGCAAATTGCGCACCTGTCAACAGTTAGTGGGAAACAAGTGTGTGAAAACGGGCCTGACGCTTGCCTTCTATTTTGACAAAGCAGACATGTTTTCTTAAGATTAAATGATATGTTTTTTTGAACAAAAAGGCTTTCATGAATCAGCCAAGTCACAAATGTCATAGTTATATCAAGGTTTCATATGAAAAACGCAGAGATCCTTGTTTTCTTGAGATAACTTTTAACTAAGAGGCTTTTGTGAAACAGCCGGGTCACTAATGTCAAACTCATATCAAACATGTGTATGAACATAGCTATGAGCCTCGACTCTTGCCTTCTTGATGGTTTATACAAAGTCAACATACTTCTTCCGAAGACTTTTAACTGAAGCTTTAGTGAAACAGGCAGAGTCACAAATATCAAAGTAGTGTATGAACATATCTAAAAGCCATTGGTCCCTGAAACTTGCCTTCTTGATGGTTTGGACAAAGTCGACATGTTTCTTGAGAAGACTTGGTGTGAGGCGGTCCATCATCTGATCAATGCTGGCCATGATCTCTAGACTGCGAGCTGGCTCCTAATAAAGATGATACATAATAATAATGATGATATTCTTAATAATCATAATAATATCCATAATCATAATCATACTACTACTAATAGTGACTGTTGGTTTTGACACATGATTATAATCAAACTTAAATAACAAAAAAAGAGATTTTAAGATTATGGATATAGTTTGTCAACATTCAAAGGAATACCAAACATTTTTGTTCAATGTAGCAAGTTATAGGGTTGTTCTGAGAAGAAACATTACGGGGTTTTTGGTTGAAGATCGGGGTTTTTGCCGTCCTAGAATATGTAACTGGACGAATCAACGTGAGAGAATATGTGTGGTGGAAATGCACCTGCTTAAACAGTGACCTCATCATATACCAGTCCACATAGTAGACATGCAGTCAAAAAGCCCACAACCAAGATTACTAACTCTCACATTTCGTTTGTACCTTGTTGTTTGGCCTATGGTAATAGAGAGTGTGATATGGGTTTTTATTTCTCAAATACATGCATCTCCCTATTTATGGAGATATTTATGATTGAATTGAAAAACATTACGGAGTGCTTTTTCAATTGTAGTCAAAATCAACGGGCACAAGGTGATACAAACTTTACATAACTTTTACTTTTTCACTAGGTAACAGTGTTCTTTTTCTATGAAACTACACACATTACTCAGAAGAATCGTAAAATTACATTGGTATACGATTGAAGTCTCAAATATCCCTTTAGTAAAAACCTAATGAAGACAATGGATCACTTTAATATCTAACAGACAGACTATAACTTACTGGATTATCCAAGGCAAGAGATTGTTTGAGGCTGACATGGAAATTTTCAATCTGTTCTCCAGTTTCTGTAAAAAAAGGAAAGAGACAAGAAATACACATTGGGAACAACATTTTAACCATTTTCCAGATATTAACTTGGTAACATTGTACAACAACTTGCAAAACTCTACATTTTAGAGCTGAAATGTCAGTAGTAGTCATAGACAATAACTTGGTAACATTGTACAACAACTTGCAAAACTCTACATTTTAGAGCTGAAATGTCAGTAGTAGTCATAGACAATAGATACACATTAGGAATAATATTTTAACTGATTTTCAAGATATTTACTTGGTAACATTGTAAAACAAATTGCAAAACTTTACATTTTAGAGCTGAAATGTCAGTTGTCATATTGAACATGCTTAACATGTCCTTTACAGACAAGTGAAATTGTAGAATTTGATTAGCACACACATAATCAAGGATTTGGATTATGTTAGTTTGAATGATATGAGTCTAGATATTAGCTTTAATAACATATTTTTAATAGTGTCAATATATATTGCATGTAATATTCTTTATCATTGTTTTCAGAAAAGTCAACATTTGGAGCTCTCGGTTGACAGCTCTTTACTTTTTATCGTCAGAAAGAAATTAATTCAGTCTTTTTTCACAAATATTTTAGATGGGGTAGAGATATTAGAGGAAGTAAAATGTGAACATGTTTTGTTTTTACCTTTATGCTTGTCCTTCAGGAATCTGCATCAAAATAAAGAATGATGTACAACCAAATTAATTAAACTGAATTAAATTAATGGATCACTTTAATATGTTCTATCTTAGTTCATCTGTTATATCAAATTGGGGTTGATCATAACAATCATCTTGGATATTTTTGTTTCCATAGGAATTTCATTAAAGTGATAAACTAACTTTGTCAAATTCACTCAAAATCACTTGGAGCTTTCACACTTCTCCTGTACCTTATTGTTTGGCTTATGGTAACACTATAATGAACAGAGTGTTGATCTTTCAAATGTTGCGTTAATAATGGAGATATTAATAGAAAGTGTTCCAGCACCATTTTGGATTGCAGTCAAAATGAATGAGCAGGTTATCACAGGTGAAAAAAAACAACAACCCTGACATAAACTGTCACTTTTTGACTAGGTAAATAGTGTTAGTTTTCTATGAAACTTTCACACATAGTTTTTTTTTACTACAAAAGAAAAAGTAGTTCCTAACTTGATAATCTCATCTACAAGTAAGTGGGCAAGTACATATTCTGTTGGGTTAGTAAAATCTGATAATGTATGATTTTACTTGACCGAATCAGCCAGTAGAGAAACAAATTAGTGTGGAGGCTTTCCTAATAAGATAATAAAGAAAATCAAGGAAATCCAAACTCACCCTTCTCTTGCCTTCTTTTGGGCGACTTCTTTAACCTTGAATGCAGCAATCTGCTTTTTCCTTTTCTATAACATAGTATGAAAAGGAAGAGGATAAACCTATAAGAATATTTGATATTGTTATATTTACTGTTTTAAGAAGAGATCGTAACATGTAGATTAACAACATTTTAAGAAATCAAACACAAAAGAAATACATACAAAATTATGAATCAAAACACTGGACAAACTTTGCTGATCGATAACTGTCTACATTTTTGTATTCACACACAAAACTATCATTTATTACAATATTATCACAATTTCATTATTACAAAGACTACTAAAATGCAGGCAACAGATAAATACAGTAAAACCTGTTCACTTTACACAGGTTTCACTGTACAAGGTTATACAACCTGCCTAGAGGTCACCCGACTACAGTGGCCACTTTTCTGGTAACTAAACACCCGTTTAACATATCATGAATATCAATTAAAGGAACTAAAGAATATAACGTACTTTGGCACTTATTCCATAGTTGATGACTTGTAAAATAGGTCTGCCGAAAAAAACTCCATGAAAATAAACACAGTAGTGATTTTAGACTAATTTTCTGATGCCAAATCTCACTTAGCAGCCAGTTTTCGCCCCACCCACATTTAGGGTCCAGAATCGGCAGCGTGATTGACAATTCATTGGCTTACGTCATCTACAGAATTTAGTTCATTAGTCCGTTCTTTAGATGACGTCACATTTTGGCGATTTAAAAGGGGCGTTCCCAGGACAATTATATATTTACTAATTACCCCAAAATTGATTGAGTTCATGGGAAATGACTGCCAAATTCTTTTTCTTGAGTAAAAATTACGTATAGAGTGCCTCATTGTGAAAAATAGGTCATCTAGACGCTGTAGTTCCTTTAATTTGTCTACATACCTCTTCTTGTTTCCTCTTGTCCACCTCGTCCTCTTTCCGCCTGGCTTCCTCCTTCTTCCTCCTCTCCTCTTCTTTCCTCTTTGCATCCTCCTCCCTCTTCTTCTTCGCCTCTTCCTCTCTCTTCTTCTTCAACTCCAGCTCTCGTCTCTTCTCTTCCTGCTTCTTCTTCAGTTTCTCCTCCTTCTTCTTCTCCTTCTCCTCTTGCTTCCGCTTCTCCTTCTCCAGTCGTTTCCTCTCCTTCTCTTTCTCCTTCTCCTCCTTCCGTCGGGCCCTCTCGTCCTTTGATTCTTCTCCTCTTGCCTCATCCTCTTCCTCATCATCTTCCTCATCATCTTCCTCCCGTTTCCTTTCCTCCTCTTCTTCCTTCGCATCTCTTGCCTCCTCCTCCTCCTCGTCTCCTGCCTCTTCATCGGAGTCTATCGTCTGTTTTGCTTTCTTTGCAGGTTTCTCCTTCTTCTCCTGCCTTTCCTCGTTCAGTTCTTCTTCACTCTGGCCATCCTCATCTTCCGGCTGGCTGTCATGCTTTTCAATATCAATTTTCTCCAATTTCACTTCCGCTGTTTGACTTTTCAACTTTTCTTCCGTCTCCGACGACAGCCTCTTCCTTTTTTCCTTCTTCTTTTTTGCTTTCTCCTTCTTCTCCTCCGCTTCTTCCTTCTTTTCTCGCTCCCTCATCCCCTTCAGTTCTTCCTCCTCCTGCTTTTTCCGCGCCTCTTCAATCTTTCTCTTCTTCTCCTCGTCTCTCTCCTTCCATGATGTATGAAAGTCTGGTTCACTGTCACTGAAAACAAAAAAGAAACATAGTTAGGACAGAACTCAAAGGTTCACTTAATAATCTGGAAGGGACAGTATAATTCAATATTTAAACAATTAAATCCCCCACTGTGTCATTTTATTATTGATTTCCTTGTGCACAGCCTCCTGTGGCCAGTCAAAACAGACAGTACTGTTTTCAAAAACAAATTATTTCCATTATTAGTGACACTCAAGGAGAAATATATGACTAGGGCCCCTTTGCAGAAAGAGTTGCAATTGATTGCTAAGGTGCAATTTATTGCAAGTCAGAACATGTGACCCAATGCAAAAATCGGATTGGTTCAAAAGTGAAAATTGTCTGAATTGAATCAATTATAACTTAACAATCAATTGCAAGTTTTTCTGCAACAGGGCCCTGAAGTGACAAAAACATGCATTTATCAGTAAAAGTAAGTAAAAATGTCAGCGTATGGCTTCCCTGTAAAGTAGTCCCAAGCAAAAGCCTAGCCTAAGGAATCACTTATATTTGCGAATACGATAATGCATTTGGCCGAATAGGAAAGTTGGTTATACCTTGATACGCTGGAGACGGGTGAATCAAGCTCCATCTTTGGAGGAGGTTTCTTCTTCCTGGAACGGGGCTTTGGAGTTGTCTTTGGTTTCTTCTCTGCAAAACGATACAAAAGATGAACTTTTAATGTCTGATTTATGTAGCTCCTCTGACCGGCAGGAGCATTGAAAATGGTTTCTGGGAGTTACCACCATCAATAGGACCTTGTGAATTAATGGTTAGAGCACCTGTCTAGCAATATTATATATCTAAAATACATTTTCCAGTGGTTACTCTAGACACAAGAAATTGGATCATTAAATAGTAATAGTAAGCTTTCACTTAATTACAGTCTGACTGATTAACATACTTGTAATTTTAGTCTGAAAAAGTTACTGAAGACTGTTTGGAAATCGAAATAGGCAATAATGGCAACTGAAAATAGCTAAGACTATCTACCCATATTGAATATGTCAACTGATGTTTAATTCAAGAAGTGAAGACTTGCTTCCAAGGGTACAGTAACACTTACAATGCAAGGCAACTTTCATTCATTACTTAAATATCAGGGCTTGCCCTTAGCTGTGGCCAGGGTGCCAAAGGTCACCAGGAATTTAATTTGGACGCTAAACTATTTTTGTGTCGGCCACCGACAAAGTAGGATCTACAACGCACAAGCCTAAGGTGGGAGTCAATACGGAGTTTCAATTTAGCCACCTAAAAGAAAAGTGAGAGCCCCAAATTGGCTCTGTCAAAGTCATCAAGGAATTGCACACACTAATCTAAACTTCTAAGAAAGAGTACCTTTTGGAGTTTGTTTCTTGGCGGCGGGAGTTTTCTTCTTGCTCTTCTTTGGCTTTTCAAAATCCTCGTCATCGTCGCTCCCTGACAGGTCTGCTGGCTGGGCATCTTCCTCCTCCTCCTGCTCCTCTCCATCATCGCTATCGGCAACCGTCTTAGATTTCCTCCTTCCCTTCACAGCGCTGCTCTTCGGAGGACTGGGCTTCTTTTTCTTCTGAGCAAACTCCTGCGAGGGAAAAGTTATTCAGCAGAATTGTCATCATCAACTATGATCGTGTAACTAGTGTCTGTGCTGCTGACCGCTATTCAGCTAGGTCAATCAAACCTGCAGACCCTATTTTGTTTAATAACGCAGCTAAAACTGATAAACTTCTCTTTCTCTTAATACATTACAGGCAAATTTAAAGGTGAATCCAACCCTGAAAATAACTTGGCCCAGTGAAATTACATGAATGATAGGGACCAATATTGACCAAATGTTCAGTGATAGTTCTTCTAAATCTTCCTCTTATATTGAAAACAAAAGAATTCCAGGGTGAAATTCCACTTCAAATCAAATAGTTAACTTCTGATTGCATTTCTCACCTCCCCACTGCTACCCCGTTCTTCTCCCTCTGAAGACATAGTCGCATCGTAGTCGGTTTCATTCGCATCCTCCTCTTCTGATGGCTCAGCCTTCACACTCCCCGATGCTCTGCGACTCTTCTTTCCTTTCTTGGCCTGTTACAACAAAATGAATAATAATAGCAAGCATTTTAAAAATGCTATCTATTTAGCAACTTATTTTGAGGCAGGAAAGAGACAGCGACAGTGGAGAAATCAAACTAGCTATGCTTCAAACTCAAGGATATGATCTTTAACCCGTTCAGGACTGGTCCCGAAAATACTCGGGCATGATTCTATGGAGAATGTATGTTTAGCAAAATCAATCAGTACTGAACAAGTTAGCAACATTGATTTACGAGCCTTTTTGTATTTACGATGATCAATAACTAAATTCTCAACAGTTAAAATCTTATTTTTCTAATGGTTAATTAAAAGTTAGTTATAATTTGATTCTGTATTCAACTACACTACAAAAACAGGAATTTGAGATTGCATTCCCAAAATGAAACCTACCTTGCTAGTTTCACCACTTGCTTTCCTTTTCCTCGGTTGAGATTTCTTCTTTTCCTGTAGCACAAAAAGGATGAACGTATTCATAAACAAATAATGCAAGAGTCAATCACAATTATTCAGTAAATTAATGGAGGAAAATGATTACAAGGAACTGTCAATGAAAAAATAAAAATGATAAAATAAGTCCTTCCACTAATCCAGTTGCTGCCCACTACCCAGGTGTATAAATGGAGATTTGGTGGGAGGTGAAAGCCGTTATGTAAATGATCTTTTCCATGACCGTGGGCCACTTGGAAGGAGTGTTCCCCAGGGAGTGAAGTTGGTGCAAATAATATGTGCTGGCTTGCATTGTGTCCTGTGACTGTGGTAATAATAATGAAAAGTGCTTTGAGATGATATTGTGTCATATTAGGCAATATCTAAATCAAACCTATTATTATTATTATTTTAACCATACAAAAGACCGTGCTACTTATGATCACTTACCTTGGGTTTTTTACCCCCATCATCAATGACCAGGCCAGCATCGGAGTCATTGTCCTCATCAAGCTCTTGATCGACCTCGTCTTCTTCTGACTTTACCATACTACCAGCTGTATCCTCATCAGCTGACGAAGTTTCATGCTGCAGAATTCAAAAATAGAAAAACCAATTAATATGCTGCAGAAATCAAAGATAGCAAATGAAATTAAGATGACAATGCCATTGATTCGGAATTAAAAGGAAGATATAAATCTAAACATTTATGATTTAACAAATATAACAAATCAATTAAGATGACGATGCCATTCAGAATTAAAATGAAGATATGAATACAAGTATAATTGGATTGTAATGTTCATTGAATGCACAGATTAAAAAAATAAAATAATTATTTGTCTTTCTTACTTTTACAGAGTAAAGTACGAACATACACTCAGCAAAAAAAGAAAGTGAACACTTTTTCAAGTTCATATTTTTCATATAAGATTTTATGAAAAATAAACAAATTATATATCAAATTAAAGGATATTTAATTGGCTTTCGACTTGGTAGGTGAATACAAATTGAAACTTTACGCATGAGTGAACACATTCATTTGTCTGTTCCAAGGTACAAAAGTAACTAGATGGATCTTCGACTGCGCGCAGTCGAAAATGATGCCTCCGCCATTACGCAATTTATTTATATCAAGCCCAAATCAACATGTACACAGAATTAATTCTGTCAACTCAATTTTGATGGTACTCTGTCTTTTAGATCTTGACGTATCACAATTATTTGTCTATTTTCTTGTAAAAAACGTTTTTTAATCATTTTCAGATGCATTTTTTTGGTCAATGCTGTATGAAACCTACCCAATGTATGCATTTTCTTGAAGTACCCATAAAGGACTACCAGACATGCTAAAATGAGCCTAGCAGCATGTCTAGTTTTTTTCACAGAAGCTTTCAAAAACCCCTGAAAACCACTTCAGGGCAATAAAGGGTTGCGTAACAGTGTTTAACCTCATTTTCGTGTGCGTTTTTATGCTAGATAACATTTCGGAAGCAAAATGTTACTAGTTGTTCACTAAAATATAGATGGATGTCTAACAGATTTGAAGATATGAGCTATGAACCATTTTCCATCTCGAAAATATTTAAGTTTGAAAGTGCCTGTAAAAACATGCACGTTACCAGAAAATAGACCAATTGTAAAAAAACGTGTTTTTAACCATTTTCAAATGCATTTTCAAGGTCAATGCTGTACAAAGACCTACCCAACATATGCATTTTCTTGAAGTACCCATGAAGGACTACCAGACATGCCAAAATGAGCTTAGCAGCATTAATACTTTTTTTCAGAGACGCTTTCAAAATCCTATGAAAACCACTCGAGGGCAATAAATGGTAGCGTAATGGTAGCGTAATGGTGTTTGACCCCATTTTTGTGAGCATTTTTCTACTAGATAACATTTCGGGAGCAAAATTTCACTGATCCTCTAAGAAAACCTACCCAATCTATGCATTTTCTTGAAGTACCCATTAAGGACTACCCGACATGCTAAAATGAGCCTAGCAGCATAAATAGTTTTTTTTACAGATGCTTTCAAAAACCCCTGAAAACCACTTACGGGCAATAAATGGTTGCGTAACAGTGTTTAACCTCATTTTCGTGTGCGTTTTTAAGCTAGATAACATTTCGGAAGCAAATTTTCGCTGGTGGTACCCTAAAATATAGATGAATGTCTATCATTCCACCAATTTTCATGCTTCTACTAGGTTGGACTAAAGGCGAACTTTGACCTTCAACTTTGCTGATTTCTGATATGTTCAGACTTTGAGGGCGCCCTACACGAAAACGGAACCATTTTTTGTGCTGATTTTTTGTGTGCTTTTAGAGAAAGTTGTTTTAAATTGATTTACAATCTTGCTTTTGCTTTATTTGTTGATATATTTATTTTATTGACCCCTAAACACTGTCCGAAAAGTGAAATTTTACGACTTAAGGTCATTTTTGATGACCTCGTACGGGAAAATGAAATTTCGTAGCAGATTTTTTTTTTTTTTTACTTTTACAGATAATAAAGTTCTTTCAACTTACAAAAATTTAGCTTGCTCCCTCATTCACTTTAGCTGTGAGGGGCAGTTGAAAATGGCTGATTTTTGTATAACACCTTTTAAGAATCGCGCATTGGTTGCTAGGTGAGGCCGTATCTTAGCAACCGTTTGACCTTGGGGCAAAATATTTCAGAATTTTCCGTGAGACACTTGGGGGAACATTTGGTGCGAATTTTAGCAAATTTGAAGGGGGTCGGGTGAACACCACTGGTTGATTTGACGTGGATTGACCCAGCTATAAGTGACCTTGACCTTTGCCCTCATGACCCCAAAATCGAATGACTACAATTGTTCCCTATTATACATTCAGGTATCAAGTTGGATTGAAATCTGATATTCAGTTCTTGAGATTTCCAATCGCAAGCTACTTTTACATATAATGAGCCCTGTGACCTTTGACCTTTGACCTCATGACCCCCAAAATCTAATCAGTTCATTGGCTCTCCAAGGAACATACATGTACCAAGTTTGGTCAGAATCTGTCAATCCCTTCTTGAGATAACGCGATCACGAGCTATTTTTGCATATATAATGAGCTCTGTGACCTTTGACCTTTGACCTCATGACCCCAAAATCTAATCAGTTCATTGGCTCAAGGAACATACATGTACCAAGTTTGGTCAGAATCTGTCAATCCCTTCTTGAGATAACGCGATCACGAGCTATTTTTGCATATATAATGAGCTCTGTGACCTTTGACCTTTGACCTCATGACCCCAAAATCTAATCAGATCATCAGCCCCCCAAGATACATACATGTACCAAGTTTGGTCAGAATCAGTCAATCCGTTCTTGAGATAACGCGATCACGAGCTATTTTTGCATATATAATGAGCTGTGACCTTTGACCTTTGACCTCATCACCCCAAAATCTAATCACATCATCGGCCCCCCAAGATACATACATGTACCAAGTTTGGTCAGAATCTGTCAATCCCTTCTTGAGATAACGCGATCACGAGCTATTTTTGCATATATAATGAGCTCTGTGACCTTTGACCTTTGACCTCATGACCCCAAAATCTAATCAGATCATTGGCCCCCCAAGATACATACATGACCCAAGTTTGGTCAGAATCAGTCAATCGGTTCTTGAGATAACGCGATCACGAGCTATTTTTGCATATATAATGAGCTCTGTGACCTTTGACCTCATGACCCCAAAATCTAATCAGATCATTGCCCCACCAAGATACATACATGACCCAAGTTTGGTGAAAATCCGTCAATCGGTTCTTGAGATAACGCGATCACGAGAACGGGACGTACGTACGGACGGACGTACGTACGGACGGACGGACGTACGGACGGACGGACAACCCGAAAACATAATGCCTCCGGCTACTTCGTTGCGGAGGCATAAAAACTGCAAAATTGCACAAAAAATATAAACATTCATATTGCACAGAAAAGTTCAACAAAACATGATAAAGGTTTGCATGGTTCATTGCACTTGAAAAGAAAATTATTAAAAAGAGTAATCGTTGTTTGTTTAGAGTCAGGTTCTTTTTTTCTTTGCAGTGTTTCTCTCTTTCTTTCTTTCTTTCTTTAAAGTCAATATCTTGTTGGGCCACCATGACTGTTAAACGGCGCATGTTGGATATCACTCCGTGTACTCTCTCCTGTGATAGGTTTCTCCACTCCTCGCGGTCAGGTATACCGACCCAGGTCTTCAAGGGTGTCACCAGGTCGGATGCGCCCATTTACGGCCTTTCCTAGTTGGTCCCATATGGCTTAGATAGGGTTCGTATGGGGCAAGCAGGCTCAGCATGGATCTATTCGCTCGATGTTGTGCTCTTCCAAAAACTGATGGACAACTCGAGCGGGATGAGGACGTGCGTTGAAGTCGTTGATAGTCATTGAAGATGGTTTTCGGATTCCTCTCCACCTATGGCACTACAACGGGTTGGAGGATGTCACTGATGTACAGTTTTGCATTCAAGTTGCCGTTGAGGATGACCATCTCTGTACGGTCCTCATCCGTGCTGTCTCATGCCATGATACTCCCTCTGTGTCCTTGCTGCACTTCCTTGACACAAGCATCCTTGAAGTGCTTATTCCTCCTCCTCCTCCAAACATGAATTCTGCCGTCGCTGTTTTGCAGACAGAAACGGGACTCATCTGTCAAGAGTACTCGGCGCCATTGAACCCTTGTCCATCTCACATGGTTCCTTGCCCACTTGTCTTGCTTTTCTGTGTGCAAGTGTGAAAGCAGGTTTTTGCTGCTTTTCTTGATTTGATTCCTTGAGCATGGAGTCGATTTCTTATGGTTTGTGTTGACACATGGCGAGCACCTTGACCTCTGGCTTCAAGTGCAATGAACCATGCAAATCTCTATCGTGTTTTGCTGAACTTTTCTGTACAACATGACTTTTTAAATCTTTTGCGCAATTTTGCAATTTTTACTTTTGCACCTTGGAACAGACAATTGAATGTGTTCACTCATGCGTAAAGTTTCACTTTGTATTCACCTACCAGGTTGAAAAACAATTAAATATCCTTTAATTTGATATATAATTTATTTGTTTTCTATAAAATCTTATATGAAAAATATGAACTTGAAAAGGTGTTCACTTTCTTTTTTTGCTGAGTGTATAATATTTTCAAGATGATAATTATATAGGTGTTGATTTTGGGAGTATTAACAAAAAAACGGTAAAATGGTTTATAAAATATGACTCACAAACTCAGGCCTACTTTCTTATGACATTGAAGTAAGCGTAAGTCTATATCCACCCCACTTACAATTTACTTTATCAGAGAATAATAGGTACAGTCAAATCTGTGTATAGTGACTACCAAAGGGAAACAACACAGGTGGCTACTGTAGACAGGTTCCATAACATTGTTATGGAAGCCAAGGTAATAATTCTCCGAGTGCTTTGAGACTTAACTGTAATAAAGCGCTATATAAAAATGGACAATTATTATTATTGTTATTATTATTGTTTATCATCGCAGGGGGTCTAGAGACACGGATTTTCCGCGATTGCGGAAAATCGCGGAATTGACCATTTGAAACGGAAAACGGAAAAAAAAAAAAAAAAAAAAATTCTTTTCTTTTTCGAAGCCAGTTCCGAAAAAAACGAAACCGGGACCCGATGGTGACGGTCGGGAACCAGTGTGACGGACTGAACCAACTCAGCCTTAATCATTAATGAATAAATGTTAAAGATATTTACTCTCTGCCTCTGGCCTGTGGTAAGTCCTTCCTGATATCAGGCATGACACATTCCCCCCAAATTTTGATGATTTGTGGGTGAAAATCATGATTTTACCCTACTCATTGAATTTTGTATGGAGTTCTATGTAAACGGAATTTGCAGTTTTTCACATGTACAAAGTCTATGGCAAAACGGAATTTCCGTTTTTCAGGCAGGTAAAAACGGAATTCCAGATTTTCTGAAACGGAAAAGGCCTTTTTTTTAAACGGAAAATCAGTGTCCCTAGGGGTCACATTATGTGGCCACTATAAGGCAGATTGGCTGCTATGGACAGGTGGCCACTAAGACAGGTTTGACTGTAGTGGTATTTTTGTTAGGACTTACCACTCCATGAAACTTGACAGTAGGGTTGTTCTCGATCTCCCACAATCCAATGTTGAACGCTTCATATTTCTTGTGTGGTTTGCCATACTTTTCTTTAAACTGTGTGTATGGGTACAGGTCCTTCACTCCCATGAAAGCACTGCAGAAAATGGGCATAATTAATTGATCCATTAATTAGCTTCATAAAATTATTTTTAGAACCTTCAAACATATATACCGATATCATTGCAATCTCCTCTGAATGATGTATGAAAGTAAAAGAATGCTGTCAACAGTTTAGTAACAAAAGGGAAAATTGATGTCAGATTTTATCACCTACTGCCCACTGATTTTGAATACATCAATATCTCCACAAATAGGGAGATATAAATTTGGAAAATCCATATCAATTTAATTCTTCTGTTACCGTAAGCCAAACAACAAGGTGAAAGAGAAATGTGAAAGCTGCAAGTGAGGTTGAATTTGCCAAAGCTAAATTTTTAACTTTTTATTGCTGCTATATTTGTTGCTTTTGGTATATTGGTGAGTGGGGCATGTAAAATACACACATTTATTTGCCAGAAACATAAACCTGGTTGCCTGCCTTTTTAAACAAAGAAGATCCTTTTAAAAATATGTTGGACTTAAGATATCAATTTGGGCAAGTTTAATTTAGGATTCATGAATTAAATGTTGGTGGCCCAGGGCCAAGGCTAATTTTGAGCCCTGCCAATAGCTTGTCTTAACTCACCGAAGATCAAATTGAGCTACCTCGGACATGGGACTATGGAAAATGTAAGTATATACAAATCAATTAGTCCATAATTAATGTGGTCTCACTTTCATCAATTATCCTATTCAAGGATGGGTGTTTTGGGTGGAAATCGTTTCCTGCATAGGAAGCATGGGGGATTTAACTGCTACTTACGTCTCATGTGTGCCAAAGAAGAAGATGGGATACTTGTTTGGAGGTGCCTTCACCCCACCCTCATGGACATCATTAACCTAAGGAGAGGGAAAATATAAATAGTAATATACTTGATTTATATAGAGCCAAATGATTCATCACATTGCATAATTGCCAAATTTTACTAGAAAATTTGTTTTTAAAAATTGTTTACTTCATCAAGTCGAGGAGAGAGGGAATATGAAGGTTACTTATAATTACAAGGGTGAAAAGATGCCAAATATTACAGGAGCCTTTAGAATATTTTTGTTGAGAACTTGGAATTCATTCATTACAAAGTATGCAATAGTCAAATTTTACCACAGCCTTTTAAATATTTATGGTTGATAACGTTAATGTTACTCATTCTAGTTTTGGGCCCAAGGAACCATTTCATTTGCTAAATAGTAAATACTGTAACACTTAAATTCAATTTTTATGATTTTGAACACATTTAACATGACTTAACTTGGGCAACTACTTTTGTTGGAAAATTAAAAGAGAGACACAAACTGATACTGAATCTTTTCTTCCACTTGCCCAGGATAATCCAGCAAATACTCAATTCTATCAAACCTATACATTGAATTAATTAATTTCATATTTTTCAAGGCTTACAATTTATAATTTAATAACATCATAGTAGAGCTTTGCAGCTGCTTCAAGGGATTAATCCATGAAGTAATTTAAAAAGACAGAAAAGTTGAAAGAAGAGACTGAAATATTTAAGTGTAAATTACCCTTGCAGGCCAAAATGGCCATCCTTTCATCTTGGCAAAGACCTTCTCTCCTGGGTCGTAGCTCTTGGGACGAGACATCCTAGATGCTGATCTTCAAGAAAGAAAAAGGGCAGATTTCAAAGTGTCAATTAACCATCGTCAAATGTTACGAACACCCCGCAAAAGAGATTGATGAATTTATAAGGATTTAAGCATCTAGTGATGGTATTTTATGAGACAGTGGTTGTTTCCAGTGCGATTTTTTTCTCTCAATGAAATTCTGTTTTAAAAATTGCTTTAGTATAATTTATTGTTTATGGGCATTATGAACTTGTTAAAATACAGCTATTCTTCCTCTGCTTTGTCAGTTTTACAATTACAGTTGCTGTTGACACTATGTCACTCTCTTCTGGGATGTGCCCATGGCATGACGGAAAAAGTGCATGCTCTATGCAATATTGAGTTTATAGTCATACATTATACAGGGTAGGAAATACACGGGGGCTGAGGGTGACTTTGCCCCTTAATTTTCTAAATTGCCCCCTGAAATCAGTAGGTAGCCCCTAAAGTTACCATAGGGTATTATGTGAAATATTTTGTGATATCCATCAGATTGAAAAAGTAGCCCCCTAAAATGAAAAATTAATTCTTTCCTTGCATACATAGAGGATCTTCTCTTTTCGTCATGCCACGCATTTCTTGGGCACATTTGGGTATATGCGGATATTGCTTATGCAGGTGTCATTTGTATGACGCACCTCTTGACCCCCGGGAAATGACGCACCCATGATGCACCAATGACGCATCTTCTTCCAGATCTTCTCCTTTAATTGAGATAAACCAGTCTTTCACACCAATTCAAATTTATATTCAAATTGTGTCCTGATTTTCCTACCCTCTTCGCAAAGAAAAGATACCAAGACTAGAGTACCATGAAACAAAAACAGTTGCAACTTGTTTAGTTTATTGTATCTCGGATGTAAAATTATGTATTTATTTGGGTTTTGGTCCTGGAAATCCAGGATGGATAACAATGACAATGTCAATGTATGGTTAGTGTATGATCAGGCTACCAAATATGGCCCGTGCTGTAATATGGCCCCCCTGTTTATCAGCTGATTAAGCGCATTAACAAAGAGAATTTCGCGCAGTGCTTATCTATTTTCCTTTGTGGTTAAAGGGGTAGTACAGTTTTGGTAAGGCTGAACTTTAGTAACCAAACCTAGACAGTAACATTATAAACTAATAGTTATAACTCCACCATGCTCGAAAGGTATACAAAATTACAAACGACTAAGTAGAGGGCGCTTTCTAAAAAGGCATTGGTTTCAACCATTTTTCATACAAAATGCTGCATGTGATGTTTTATTGAAATAATGATTAAATAGAGAGATCATCAACTATTTAAAAAACGCTTTTGAAAATTTTTGAAAAAGTGCAAGCATTTAAAAAAAAATTTGAAAAAATCATCTAATTATTTGGGCCCCAAATAATTATAAGATCAGATATATTTATTGATATTTCAGCCGTTTCTGGGTCGATTTTGACCAAATAAAGTTTATTCTGCCATTACAATTGCATGTTCTCTCAAATTCGACACTCAGTTTTTCATTACCTCACAAAAAAATTGTGATGTGCAGCGCCCTCTCTACCAAAACTAAACTACCCCTTTAAGTGCAATGAGACTCATCGCGCAAGCAAAAACCATCTTCTGCGCGCTCATAGTCAAGTGTGTACAAATGAATGGGAATTTTTTTTGCACAGGGGAATAAATTACATTGTTTCAGAATTGGCTCAGATTTGGCAGATTTTTTCATGTTTATACAAATGTTTTGTGGATAAATTAAATCTTCAGGATTTTAAGAACACTTTGATGGCACTTTCATTGGAAAAAGTTTATTATTTTTCAAAGAAAACAAGACTAAAAAGGGGGGCCATATTATTGCATGGTCTTGTCTTTGTGATTGTCTCATGTGATTTTACGGGACAATTACGATCGCAGTCGGCAGATAAGGTATGGCATTATTTTCATCTTCATTTGAAGTTCATTCTTTACAAATTTTATGTTTTTTACTAACTTAGTTTTTCAGATATCGGTTGTTAAAAATTAGGGGGGCCATATTCGGACACCGCATCGATTCATACTACTACTGGAGTACTGACATTTGTCATGTGAAATGGTGTCAGCATTGCACAAGAAATAATTAGTTGCGTGCATTGTAGTGCTGTAACTGACCTTGATGATCGGATCGTTTGATCGGATCGGCAAAATTTTATCGATCTTCGAAATCGGATCGATGATCGGGATCGGATGATCGGCTATAAAAAAAAATTTTTTTTTAATTTTAAAAATCGTTTTTTTTTTCTTTGGAAAATGATCCCCAAAAAACACAATTTGGGAATATAAATGAATACCAAAGCAACATATATCCATATTAATAAGCCCAAGGTAATCTTGTACGGGTATGCTTTCATTTCAAACTGATTACCTCTTCTTTTACAAAATTACTCACGCCGATTTTGAGCTTAGTCCCGTGATTAATTTGGCGTAACCTTTCAGAAACACATGGGACTAAGCTCAAAATCGGCGCGAATAATTTTGTAAAAGGAGAGGTAATCAGTTTTAAATGAAAGCATACCCATACAAGATTACCTTGGGCTTATTAATATGGATATATGTTGCTTTGGTATTCATTTATATTCCCAAAATATGTTTTTTGGGATCATTTTCCAAAGAAAAAAAAACAGATTTTTTTTTTTTTTTTTTTTTTTTTTTTTTTTTTTTTTTTTTTTTTTTTTTTTTTTTTTTGCCGATCCGATCTTCCGATTTTTTCTGCATGATCGGAAATCGGCAAAAACGGTCCGATCATGTATGATCGGATCGTGATCGGCATGCCGATCCGATGATCGGTTACAGCACTAGTGCATTGTCATGATTGTCAATCAATGTGACTGTGAGCACACATACACTCATTGCCATTCACTTACGTGGTATGAACGTAAGGGAACCATGCACTACATCTTCCGAAAATTATGTTAACTTAACACAACCAAAGCATGAAAATTATGCTTCACATTCATACTCTAAGAAACATGTTGAATGCATTAACTCACCATTTTACTCCTGATGGCACTTTAATTTGGGAAAATATTGGCAAAAAGGTAGAAATTAGCCCATTTTTGAAGATACATCAACGTATCAAGCCTCTTTCTAGCATGCTTCCTGTGTTATAATGGCGACTCAGTATTTTTCTGGTCCGAGTCAGAGTGCGCTCTCTACGCCACAATTACGTACATGCGAGACAATGCATTGCCTGGCGATGTTAGTTACGTGACGCTGCTCTTCGAGTGTTGACCATTCGAGATCGGATGTTGATCTTCCATCAAGACGTTGACTATTAACGCCGTAATTATGTGAAGCCTGTCATCACGCTCTGCTACCAACATACATTCAAGTACGCTTTGTAAAAGACTAGTAAACGAACTTTCATGTTTACATGATATCGATATAGAGCTACCGTACCGCGCGATATGTTATGCCATAGCCAGCCATAGGTGGCGTGTGTACGCGGCCATTTCCTGCCAATTCCCGAAGGAAGCCGGACCCACAACATTTTACCGCTGAAAATGCAGATTTGGTGAGTATAGCAGAACGTATTGTATTCGCATTTATATAATAACAAATAATAAAAAAGTGGCACAATACATTCATGTATTGATGGAGTGCAAAAGAAGTGAGAAAGAGAAGGTATGTGAGAGAGAAAAAACGTAAAAGTTACTTCGACCGCGATTAGCACTAGTGTAAGGTAAATGGTTCTCCCAGAACCATTGTACAGTGTAGATGTGACTGTGAGCACACATACACTCATTGCCATTCACTTACGTGGTATGAACGTAAGGGAACCATGCACTACATCTTCCGAAAATTATCTTAAGTTTGCACAACCAAAGCATGAAAATTATGCTTCACATTCATACTCTAAGAAACATGTTGAATGCATTAACTCACCATTTTACTCCTGATGGCACTTTAATTTGGGAAAATATTGGCAAAAAGGTAGAAATTAGCCCATTTTCGAAGATACATCAACGTATCAAGCCTCTTTCTAGCATGCTTCCTGTGTTATAATGGCGACTCAGTATTTTTCTGGTCCGAGTCAGAGTGCGCTCTCTACGCCACAATTACGTACATGCGAGACAATGCATTGCCTGGCGATGTTAGTTACGTGACGCTGGTCTCTTCGAGTGTTGACCATTCGAGATCGGATGTTGATCTTCCATCAAGACGTTGACTATTAACGCCGTAATTATGTGAAGCCTGTCATCACGCTCTGCTACCAACATACATTCAAGTACGCTTTGTAAAAGACTAGTAAACGAACTTTCATGTTTACATGATATCGATATAGAGCTACCGTACCGCGCGATATGTTATGCCATAGCCAGCCATAGGTGGCGTGTGTACGCGGCCATTTCCTGCCAATTCCCGAAGGAAGCCGGACCCACAACATTTTACCGCTGAAAATGCAGATTTGGTGAGTATAGCAGAACGTATTGTATTCGCATTTATATAATAAAAAATAATAAAAAAGTGGCACAATACATTCATGTATTGATGGAGTGCAAAAGAAGTGAGAAAGAGAAGGTATGTGAGAGAGAAAAAACGTAAAAGTTACTTCGACCGCGATTAGCACTAGTGTAAGGTAAATGGTTACTGTATGTATATACAGAACCATCTTACAGTGTAGATGTGACTGTGAGTAGAGCCAGAGGGGTGCCGGTTTCAAGAAACACCATTTATTTCTGAAGCAAAAAACTAACATCAACGAGCACATTTCACTTTCAGTTCAATGCAGGAATTAATTTGTTATTTTAGGGGGCTACTTTTTCAATTCAGTTTCACGGACAACACGTCAACACTCGGTCAACAGTTCATAGAAAGTCAAGCATGTCAAGAGGATATCTCAAAATATGAGCTATAAATTGCAGATTTGATCATCGCAACAGGGTCTGCAATATGTTCTTAATGTGTGAGTAAAGTTTTAGGAAATGTAAACGATTGTTCAGTTCAAAACTGTTTGAAATAAATAGGGTGCCGTTAAATTAACCAACCATACTAACATGGCCGTATCCGAATTCTCACACGTTCCGCAATTCCACAGTGCACATCGAATGGCACCGCTCTCACTACACAAACCTAAAAATGTAACTTAAATTATTCACACATTTACTATCTATAAACGGTTTTTAAGTGTTTAAACAGTAACATAGACAATCTTCAGATCAAGAGGTAATTCATGATAGAATTATAAAACAATATATCCGACAAAAAAGGGCTGAACTTACCGTCGAAAGTCACGAACTGCTTCCAAGTTGCACTGGTGTTTTCACTGTCAAGTATGAATGAAGAGCGCCATTAAACTTTGGACTCTTTCACATATTGAAGACAAATTAACAAGTGTTTTCTACTAAAAAAAATATGTTTTGTTATTTTAGAGATTAAAATAATTGTATTTATTCAAAATCTAATTTTATGTTGATACTTTTCATTGCGTTATAAATAATATAGAAAGTATCATAACTTAAACATAACAGAACTACAACTAATTATTTCGCTGAACTCGAATATCGCATAATATTCCTTTAAAAAAATAAAAATAGAGGAAGTCGCGAAAAATATGAATTCTCGCGGAGTAGCACAAAATGGGGAAGTTTTTGCCATCCTTCCAGCTGCTGGCAGTGGTGAAAGAACTGGTCTTAGTACACCAAAGCAATTTTGCAAGATAGCAGGATATCCGCTCATCATTCATACTTTGCAGATATTTCAAAGGTGCCCACAATTAGCGTTAAAATGTTTATTAATTAAATCAGTTTGCGTACGGGGAATCATCGATACCGTACAGGACATCATCGGGGGAGTTCCCCGAGACCTGACCATTGGTAGATGGTCATCTAGCTGATGGTCATGCGCGCGTGCTGCGGCCTGCATGTCAACATCTACTGTAGACGTGCAAGCAATGCAAATGGGTTAGGCACCATAGCCAGGCATAGCCTCCTAGGCCTAGCCGGCCTGGCATGTCAGCAATGTCATTGCCTCTAACTCTCAGCTCAGTAACTGTATTAGGCCCGGGCGGGGCCAGTACGTGTTGACCGTTGTACAAGTTGCAGTTCCCATTTTTCTAATCTAACCAGGCGCCGTGCGTAGGCCGTGCTTACACACACGGCGCTAATTACAGTTTACACTATTTACAGTTACCATTTTTCATTTCTATCCTTTCTTCTTCTTGTCAAAAACAAATTCAAAGTTTGCCTACAATTTTCCACAGCCACCCACCTCAGTCCTGACCTAGACCTAGTCTGACCTAGAACTAGAAGTAGAACGACAAATCTTTCTTTTCCATGTCGTCTTTCAGTTTCAGTTTCAAGCTTGGTTTCAAAGTTTGTACTAAGGCACTTGCAGTCTAGCTGTCTAGATAAGTGATGACTTTCCTTCATTGCTTTTTTAAATATATTTTGAGTAAAACAAATACCCTTTGTTTTTGTTTTGTATTAGGTCATGGATAAACGGTATTGTGGTAGCTGTTTCAGAGGACTCAAAATCTTATCTGCAAAACCTAGTTGACAAGCACGGCCTGCAAAATGTCCACCTGGTCATTGGAGGAGCATCACGTCACCGATCCATCAAGGCCTGTGTTCAGTGGATCAAGGACCGGGTGCAATCATCTGAGAGAGATATCGATGAGGAGGACGTGCTGGTGATTGTCCATGATGCCGTCAGACCGTTTGTGGCCGAAGAGACACTTGCCAGGGTGACTGAGGCAGCCAGACAACAAGGGGTACATACTGATAATTAAACAACATTTTTGTTTTTCCTCCTTCAAATTTATTCCCCCCCCCCCCCCCACCCTCTAAATAATTATTTTCCCTCTTCAATTTCTTTTCCCCCTTTAATTTATGTTCCTCTTCAATTTCTTTTCCCCCTTCAATTTCTCCCCCCTTTAATTTCTTTTCCTTTTCAATTTTTGTTTCCCACTTCAATTTCTATTCCCCCATCCATTTCTGTAGTACCCCTTCCATATCTTTACCCCTTTCATTTCTTTCCCCCTTCCATTTCTTTACCCCTTCTATATCTTTACCCCTTTCATTTCTTTCCCCCTTCCATTTCTTTACCCCTTCTATTTCTTTATCCCTTTCATTTCTTTACCCCTTCCATTTCTTTACCCCTTCCATTTCTTTACCCCTTTCATTTCTTTACCCCTTTCATTTCTTTACCTTTCATTTCTTTACCCCTTCCATTTCTTTACGCCTTCCATTTTTTTACCCCTTCCATTTCTTTACCCCTTTAATTTCTGTACCCCTTCCATTTCTGTACCCCTTTCATTTCTTTACCCCTTTCATTTCTGTACCCCTTCCATTCTTTACTCCTTTCATTTCTCTACTTTTCATTTCTTTACCTTTCATTTCTTTACCCCTTCCATTTCTTTACCTTCCATTTCTTTACCCCTTCCATTTCTTTACCCCTTTCATTTCTTTACCCCTTCTATTTCTTTATCCCTTTCATTTCTTTACTCCTTTCATTTCTTTACCCCTTCCATTTCTTACCCGTTCCATTTCTGTACCCCTTCCATTTCTTTACCTCTTTCATTTCTGTACCCCTTCTATTTCTTTACCCCTTCCATTTCTTTACCTTCCATTTCTTTACCTTCCATTTTTGTACCCCTTCCATTTCTTTACCCCTTCCATTTCTACCCTTTATATTTCTTTATCCCTTCCATTTCTTTACCCCTTTCATTTCTTTACCCCTTCCATTTCTTTATCCCTTTCATTTCTTTACCCCTTTCATTTCTTTACCTTCCATTTCTTTACCCCTTCCATTTCATTACCTTCCATTTCTTTTCCCCCTTCCATTCCTTTTCACCCTTCAATTTCTTTTCCCCTTCAATAATTTCTTTCCCCCCCCCCTTCAATTTCTATTTCCCCTCCAATTTCTATTCCCCCTTCAATTTCTATTCCCCCCTTCAATTTTCCTTTCCAAACAAAGGTTCATCTCCATGGCCATGGGTTTATTAGACATTTGATTTGATTTTGTATAGATCTACTTTAGTAGTCAAACTTGAATGCAAACTAATCAGAATTTTTTTTTTTCTTCTAAACATTCAAGAAGTAAAGTAGATTGTAATTTTGAAAACTATTTTGAAACTAATTTTTATTAAAAAAAGAATATTTGTACAGGAAGTCACACGAGTAGACTCATTTGGGTTAAAAAGATCACTTAATGTACTTCGTTAAATGAGAGCTTTCATTCCTAGCAGAATCTTCGTTGGACCATTTTGCTTTCAACAAAGATTCTGCTAGGATTGAAAGCTGCTGAGCATATATTATCTTTCAATTGATTACATAGACAACTTTTTTTTTAGCAGATCCTAAGCATTTAAAGGGGTAGTACAGTTTTGGTAAGGCTGAACTTTAGTAACCAAAACCTGCACAGTAACATAACAAACTAATATTTATAACCCCACCATGCTCAAAAGGTATACAAAAATACAAACGACTAAGTAAAAAGCCTGTTATCATTAAAAAAGCGCCATTAAAACACAAGAGGGCGCTCTCTAATAAGGCATTGGTTTCATCCATTTTTCATACAAAATTATGCATGATGTTTTGTTGAAATAATGATTAAATAGAGAGATCATCAACAACTATTTAAAAACCGCTTTTGAAAATTTTTGAAAAAGTGTAAGCATTTTAAATTTTTTTGTTTTTATTTGTATTTTTTTTATTCGTATTTATTTGGGGCCCAAATAAATACGATCAGATATATTTATATATTTACCGATTTTTACCAAATAAAGTTTATTCTGCCATTAAAATTGCATGTTCTTTCAAATTCGACACTCGGTTTTTCATTACCTCACAAAAAAATTGAGTTGTGCAGCGCCCTCTCTACCAAAACTGAACTACCCCTTTAAAGCAATATTGGTCTTCATTTCACTTCTTCACTGCATATGAATGTAATTAATTTACAGTTAACTAAATATCCGTATATTCAGGCAGCTGGTGTGGTGTGCCCTCTTGTGTCAACTATCCTGGCCACTGGACCCGATGGTCTTCTCGGTCACTCATTGGTCAGATCAGAGCACTGCTGCAGCCACACCCCTCAGGCGTTCTCCTACAAGACAATTGTCTCTGCATACGATAAGGTGAGAAATACTGTGCGCATAAATTTCATACCTGAGAAAAGCAAGGAAAATATTTGTGAGGTATTTAATGTGATCTATTATGTTTATGAGATTTTTCACAAAGTATGACTTTGGTCATATATACAATTAATCTCTGTAAGATTTGTCTGAATGATGTGTGATAGTTTACTAAATTGTAGAAAATGAACACTATCTACGTAGAGAAAATGTTATGCCACATGTAATCACCTTTGTCTACAGATTTTGACTTCATGGTTGAAAAGTGTTTTGGAGCACTTTCGATTCAATCATAAATGTCTCCATGGTATAAAGGGAGACATTTGAAAAATTAAAAACACATTTCATTCTTCTGTTACCATTAGCCAAACAACTAGGTACAGGGTAATGTGAAAGCTCCAATTGATTTTGGTTGTATTACTTTTATACTTGTATTTGTCACAATTAATGGAACACTACTTAAACTTTGATTTCTTGTTTCATTCACATTCTACAGATTTCTGAGCATGATCTGGATCATGGCACAGAGGTTCTTCACCTAGCCCAGGAGTATGCTGGTGTCAGGGCCCGGCTCGTTACAACAGAAGATGAAGTGTGGAAGGTAAGAGTAGCCCCATGCAGTGCACAAACTTTATACAGTTAAAGGGCATTTCCACGGGAGGGTGGACATGAACAAAAAAAAAAACAATTGGCTCTAATTCAAATCTTATTATTTTGTCATAAATCATGATCCTATAATTATATCTTTCAGTTCACATAATTTTTAGCTCATCCGGCTGAAAGGGCCCGATGAGCTTATGCCATGGCGTGGCGTCCGTCGTCCGTCCTTCCGTCCGTTCACAGTTTTCAAAATGCTTCTTCTTCGTTATTTTTCAACCGATTTTGATTCTGATTGTTTCATATGATAGGGTTGACCAGTTAAAAAGTGTACCACATGAAATTTGCGATATTTGATGTTGCGAGATGGCGGATGAGCGCTACGTTTATTGACGTTCTGGTTTTAATTCTCAGGTGTCTCATTATCTGCAGAAATGCAATTGTAGCAAGTTTGTTTCTAGCTTTAGGGCTACAGGCTTGGAATGTAGCCCTCAAAAAGGATACCGGTATGTTACTTTTTTTTCTTGATTCCTGACTATAAAATTCAAAATAAGATTAACACTGCAGGTGCACCTGTAAAGTGTCTAACTCCACAAAAATTACTTTGAGCGACCACATTTCTCTTCTACCGCGTTGTTTAGCTTATAGTAAGAGAAGAATAAAAAAGGGTTAGATTTTTTCAAATGCCCCTTTAGTATGAAGATATCTATCATTGATAATCATTCAGCTCAAGAGCGTCTACAGACGGTCATTTCGTTATAAGCGTCATACTGTAATTAGTTGTAAAAGCTGACGCAAATTTTCGCTTTTTTAACCAGGAAAGCAGTGTTCTTTTTCAATGAGACTTTCACACATCATTCAGACATATCGTACAATGATTTTGGTATAGGATTGAAATCTCAAATGTCATTTTGGGTAATATCTGACAATTTACAGGTGCACCTTTGATATCTGTTGTAAGTAACTTACAGAAAAGATGTGTGTAAGAGTGGAATGCTTGGAGAGTAGCCCTCAAAGTAAAATGTTACTTTTTTTCTTGATTGTGACTCTACAAAATTAAAAATTGATTAACTTTGCTTAAATTTATGTTGTAGGTAACCTACAGAAAAGATGTGTGTGCTGCTGAGCAGTTTGCCAGAGGTAAGAACATTCTTACTGAGATTAAAGATATTCTTGAGTGATTGTCCTTTCTGAAATATTGTTTGTGAGTCCTCTCGCTTGTTTTTAATTCCTTGAGAAAGAACACTTACCTTGGACTTTTAAAAGAGTATGATTCCCCTCCAAGTGCTCACATACTTGTGAAATATGTATGAAAAACAATTCTTGAAGGGTCCGTTGAGAATCTTTCTCCGGGCCATCGCCATTGAATAACACATGGTTCAGCAGCATACAAACGCTGTGTCAGCGCAGTGCATGTTGTGCCGTATGTTTTAGTTGATTGAAAAATTGGCTTTCATTTTCAATTTTAACAAACTCTTTGAGTGCATCATGCACGTTTAAGCCTTTCATATATTCTTTTAACAATATTTCTTCATCTTCTAGGCAATTTGATTTTTGCAATTTGTTGGAAATAGGTTTTTATGCCTTCTTGCTTCTCAACTTGCATGCTTATTTCAGAGAGGCTTGCTCGAGTGGCGATAGTGTGCAATCGTGAAGAAGAGAAGACGTCAGGGGTTCTGGAGGAATGTTTCCGTGACAACCGGTTGTGTGTTTTGCAGAAGACGGCATCCATCTCCACGCTCCATTCTGATGCTAATGCGGTCGTGCTTGTCAAGGTAAGTTAAAGTTATCCATGAACTTCATAAGATTTTCTAAAAATGATATTTGACAGTGCTGTAGTTGAGTCCACAAGTTCCGAGTCAGAGTCCCCAACGAAATAGCATGTTCCCATATGTTTTACATAGGGACTCGGCTCCGAGTCCGAGTCACAAGACCATCAAAAGCGAGTCCGAGTTCGGACTCGACTACAGCACTGATATTTGAGTCTTCAATTATATACCAATATCATTGTAAGATTCTTCTAAGTGATATGTGTGATATTTTCATAGAAAAAGAGTTATTTACCTAGTGAAAAGGTGAATATTGATGTCAGATTTGATCACCTTATGCCCATTTATTTGTACCATAATTCGAAAGCGTTCCGGAATGCTTTTCATTACTTAATGAAATGATTAGGAAGACAGTAAACTTTGGTTACAGTAAGCCAAACAAGAAGGTACAAGAGAACTGAAAGCTCCTTGAGAGATTTTGGTTGAATTTGACAAAGTTAATGGGGGGGGGGGGGGGGGGGGCATGGGTGGCTTGTGCCCCCAAATAATATGTAAAACCAATAACAAATTACAGGGGGAAAATCATTTGCATCCCCTTTCCAGAATCCAATCAGTCTGACAACATTACGCCTCTGACGGTTTGTTCTGTGATTATTTCCACACAGGTCAATCCTCCGCTAATGCAGTGTTTTGCAGATCTTACGTCCGCCGTCAAGAAGATCCAAAAGCAGGACTCGTGGCAATCAAAGGGGTCGGTAACATTGCTAGTTACCATGCCAACTGTACACAAAGAAAAGTTTGCAGACTTTGTGGCCCAAGTCAGGTGGCTCAGTGGAATCGACGAAGCTGCAGACACTTGTATTTATTGTGTCGTTCTGGACATGGAAGGAAAGGTATGGAATGCTTACTGCAAGTCTCCATACTAACTTTATTTATATAAATTATATATAAATATCTACTTGCTAATTCGGGCAAGTAAAACATTGATTCAAAAATTTAATCTGCCCAAACAGAAAATGTGAAACAAAAGAAAAATTGATCCATCTAAGTAGCTTGATCTGCTTGGCAAATTTCTTGCTTGTTTCTCGATGTGATTACTTTGATGAAAAATATTTCATTCTCTACAAAACTATCAAGATTCCCCAAATATAATGTATGTTTTGCATTATACAAATTTCAAATTTCATTTTTAGCTCATCCGGCCCGAAGGGCACGATGAGCTTATGCCATGGCGTGGCGTCCGTCGTCCGTCCGTCCGTCCACAGTTTTCAAAATGCTTCTTCTTCGTTATTTTTCAACCGATTTTGATTCTGATTGTTTCATAAGATAGGGCTAGGAGGGGGATTTAAAACTTCTACACAGAATCGTGAAATTCATTATATATGCTAATTTATGCAAATTTATTCGAAATCACAAAAAATGCTTCTTCTCCTTCATTTCTTGACCGATTTCGATTTGGTTTGCTTTATCTGGTAGAGCTAACTTTGGTACACTAAACTTCTACACAGAATTTTGAAATTTTTCTCCATTAATTAATTATGGTAATTTATGCAAATCTATTCCAAAAATCACAAAAAATGCTTCTTCTCCTTCATTTCTCGACCGATTTTGATTTGGTTTGTTTTATCTGGTAGAGCTAACTTTGGTACACTAAACTTCTACACAGAATTTTGAAATTTTTCTCCATTAATTAATTATGGTAATTTTTTATTTATTTATTTATTTATTTATTTATTTATTTATTTTTATTATTTATTTTTTATTTTTTTTTATTTATTTATTTATTTTTTTATTTATTTATTTATTTATTTATTTATTTTTTTTTTTTTTTTTTTTTTTTTTTTTTTTTTTTTTTTTTCCCCCATGTCCCTTCTGGGGCGTCAAATTTATATTTTTTTCACTCTAATTTTTTTTAAATTAATTTTTATGTCCCTTCCAGGGCATCACATTTTTATTTTTTGACCAGTTGAAAAGTGTACCACATGAAATTTGCGATATTTGATGTTGCGAGATGCCGGATGAGCGCTACGTCATTGACGTTCTGGTTTAATTTTTTTATTTATTTTAATTTTTTAAATTTTATTTATTTATTTTTATTTTTTGTTTTGTTTTGTTTTGTTTTGTTTTGTTTTTATTGTTTTTTGTTTTTTTTTCCCATTTCCCTTCCGGGGCGTCAAATTTATATTTTGTTCACTCTAATTTTTTTATTAAAAATTTGTATGTCCCTTCCAAGGCATCAAATTTTTATTTTTTGACCAGTTTAAAAGTGTACCACATGAAATTTGCGATATTTGATGTTGCGAGATGGCGGATGAGCGCTATGTCATTGACGTTCTGGTTTTTCTTCTCCGCAACATCTTAATTTTCCTCTTTTTATGTTCTTTTTGAAGGATTTACCGAAGGAGAAGATTGAAATCAAGATGAATAAAGCCTGCAAGCTGACAGCAAGTCTTGCGCTTAGGCAGGATGAACTCATGAGCGGCCAAACCTTCTACATCTAGCATTGGATTCATTCATGGTTGGTTTTATTAGTGACAGTGAAGTTCTAAAGCCCGGCGCAGACAGAGCCGACTCGATCCGATCCGACTGGTTTTCAGTCAGGCTAGAGCCAGTTTCGCTCAGTCGGAGCCAATTCAACATGTTGAATCGGCCTCGAATGACCTCTGCCTGGTTCTTGATTGGCAAAACCGGAGTTCTGAGGCAACGCTTACTGAGTTAATCAGGCTGAAAACCAGTCGGATCGGGTCGAGTCGGCTCTGTCTGTGCTGGGCTTAATAGTTAGATGTTAAAGTCCTTCCCGTGCCAATTTGGCACATAAGGCGGCGCCTATCTCTGATTCTGTAGCCCTAGGCTGCATGTCTATAAGTAGTGAAAGCTACAGAAGGGGGCTAGTCCTCTGGTAACTCCTTAGTCCTTATGTTTAACTTTCCCTTCTCCATTCTATAGATGCTGAGCGCCTGCCAAGAAGGCAGAATGTACCATTATGAAAGTCTGACCGGGGCCCTGTTTCATAAAAACTTCTGCAATTGTTGTAAGTGTCCAATTATTGTAACTACCATGGCAACAGCTGCATTGCCCAATGCTGATTGGTGATTACAATTGCAAGAGTTTTTGTGAAACGGGCCACTGGTCAGGGTATTTCAATTAGGGTTGTGTTCATGCTGTAATGCAGACTCTTGGTTGTCAGTGGCTAATTTACATTGATAGTCTTTCAATCTATCACATCATGTTCATCATTGGCAAGAGCTACCATGATATTTACAATCAAGAATTAAACAAATAAACATTTGATCATGTGAATAATGTAATTTCAATATCTAGGGTATTCTATGTGGTTAGTTATTTTAAAATAATTTTAATGAATGTCATGATTGTATTTAGTCATAATTTAATACCTATTCAGTTTATAACTGAATAAAATGTAGATAAAAAGTAAATGTTTTCAAAGCAAGTGTTCGAATATGAATGAATGTCATTGAACAGTAAATGTATTTGGTGCTATTATAGATTGAACCATAGATATATTCAGATAAACATGTGCAATTCTGTGTGTCTGGCATTTATAACATATGCCAATTACAAAGGTAAATTTAGAAGAATGAATAGGATATTAATAAGTCGGTCTGTCTACAAAAACAGAGATGCCAACCCTTACATTTGCTTCCATTGAGGATTCATTCAGAAATCAGGGAGCTTTTTATTTATTGCATCCAGCATAATAGATTGGTAGATGGATAGATAAATGGTATTTTATTAATTTCATGGTTTGCAGTTTCACAACCGAATTGCACATGAATTACATAATTCAAATACTGTATAAACATTGTGCAAAATACAGTACACTTTGTATACAATTTGTATGTTTGGGGGATACAGGATTAGAAAAGATGTTATTTAAGTATAAATCATCTTTCTAATATTCATTATAAATGTATTTGATTGATGCAATAATTCTTAAGTCAACTTATGCTAGTGTATGGACAAAATTGCCATTTTTAAACTGCAGTAGAAATAATTTATTTTTACATTTTTTTTTTATTAAAGGGATTTGTAGAAATATGTGTTGACCTACAGTACTAATAATGAGATTGGATTGGATTATACAATCATAAAACTGTGTCTGCAGCTCTGCTACTGTAATTCAATGTTTTACATGACCATTAAGATGTGCACTATGGACATGAACCTATTATTGCATTTCATCAAGCTGCACCCATCTCATTCCCTGTAGGAGGTGAAAGCCTAATTATGTGATTGATCTTCCCAATATCCATGAGCTGCTTGAAGGAATTCTATGGCCGCGGGGTAATGATAGTGTAAAGTGCTTAGAGACTATATTCTATCATATTAGGCACCAGAAATATCTGAATCAAACCTTTTGTTATTATTATTGATGCTATACACATTGTGACTTGTTGGTTAAAACAAATATATTGGACTTCAATAGAGAAGTAACAGCATTATCACCCTTGCTGGTAATTTTACTATTTGATTGTCTCATATAATCCTATTGAACCTCATGTCTAGTTGAATTATTGGAATCCAGATTTGATTGAATGTGACTTCACATACGTAGACAATGTATACATATTTGTTTATGTTGTTGGTAGTGGAAGCATATATTTTATAATAGCAATGTCCAAAAAATGGTTGTTTAGCTAGTTCTAGATAAATAATGATCTTATAACTGGATATTCATCTTTTCAAACAATTACCATTTCCATGCTTGATGGATCCTACCGTAGTCAGAATTAACCATAATTATCCATAATTATCCATAAATCTGGCTTCATACTACACTCAATTAAGGAGCCAAACAGTCTCGGTGGAACAGCTGTCGGAACAGAGACTGATTTTAGGGTGTAAATAGATCTATAACATAATCATGACCCATGTAAATTTGAATTTATCTATAACTTAATATTTAGAACATTGTACTAAATACCGGTAGTTAGTAAATCCATACCAAATGTTACCATAATGATTTGTAATGTTTGGAGGATTCATGTTTGTATTGTGAACTTAGTCATATTTATTTAGCTAATCCATTCCTTATTTATGCCATTTTTATATTAAAAATATTTAAGTTAGAAGACCAATTTCATTGTCTTTGTCTTCTCTGTTTTGTAGAAGCAGTTTTTTAAATAAAATGTAATGTAATGTAACATTCATGTATATAAAGCAAAAGGCCTTTAATAGGTAATGTAACCCATACAGGGTGGCCCAAACAAATATAGTAACAAAACGATTATGTCCATCGGATAGTGTCTTTTCCAATGAAAAACCATACCAAGAACAGTAATTGTGGTTGTGTAGTTTTTGTTTTAGGGCGCTGGGAGTGACACCATGTCAGGTTCCCATTTTGTCAATTTTTACCAAGTTAGTGTCTGATAAATCGCACTTACTGCCCATCATAGAATCGAACAGCGAGCATTACGCGCGCCATTGTTAGTGTGCATTCAGCTGTGTGCCGAGAGAATTGGCAGTCGCCCTAAAACAAAAACTACACGACCAAAATGACTGTTCTTGGTATCGTTTTTTCATTGGAAAAAACGCCCTATCCGATGGGCATAATCATTTTGTTACTATATTTTGGGAAGTGTTCCGTTTTGTTGGGGACACCCTGTATAATATAAGCACGGGTGAATTGAAAACAATTTTAGAAACCTTATATGGAAATTTTGAGCAGATTTGGAACATCTAAAGAGTAATCAATTTTTCAAAGTTTCCAGCTTGTGTGTTGTCACAACAGAACAACGCTAATTGAACTACATTTCACACAATTTCACCTTTCATGAAAATGCATCTTCCCTCTACTCTTATACTCTAGATTGGTTTAATAGAGCAAAGTTGTTTGTGTGTGTATTTATAAGTTGAACATAACTTGCTCAACTGTGCAAAATCTATGTACAAAGTCATAGGATGGTTCTATTGTGGCACAACATATTCGGACAGGTGCTATTTAGAGAAGGTAACGGATTGAAATAAATCTTGGCAAACTAGTTACTTGAATGAAAAATCCAAATTTTCTCTAACTTTCACTGGGTGGTTTCTGAAATTGTTATTCTTTTAATTCAATCCACACTGGAAACATCTCCAAAATCAAACACATATGGACACTTTATTCCATTAGAACATTCCCTTTATTTCAATATACAAAAATTACATAGTATAATATCTGAGTACTAAATCAATACAAACTTATCAAAACCATACTGAGTTATATACAGAAAATATTTGATCAATTAGTATATTCCTGTAATATGAATTGATCATGATCTACAGAATTCAATCAAACTCCTATTACATCAACTAATCTGATTAACTACTAGCCTTTGTTAAAATGCCTGTGCAATATAAGAAACAAATGAATCAAAGAATGTTTCTATTGCAAAGTTCAAAGTTCTACTTCCAGACCATTTTTTCTGATTTTAAGAAATAAATGATAGTCACATGGGTATCTTGTATAAAATAAGGATAGAAAAAAAGAATACAAAGAGTTTTGACCAGCAAATTGACCTTGCTATATAAAGAGGGTTTTGTAAATATATCAGAGCTCTTTATATAACAAGGTTCCACTGCATAACATTGTTTGTACCAGTAAACTATGTAAGACCTAGTTTCAACTCATAAAAATAGGGGACTTGATAAGGATACAAACTGCATTTTGAAATTACATTCTGCACATATGATGTGCACATTTCTTCTGTCAGAAATCAAGGCACAATCTGAATAAGTCTGTTAATTGGTCCAATGGTTGAGTTTGTTTTACTCTGCACCAGTAAACTATGTAGAAATTGAAAGGCAGTTAGTATATTTATTCAATTTAACATCTTAGACTTGATTGATATGAAATTAATCATATAGATAAGTAGAATTCTCATTGTTTCCCTAATAACTTATCACATCCAGCAATATTAGTTTAGGCATGTTTTCAGCTAAACTTTTACAAGAGTTATTCATAAATACACTTTATGTATGAGGTATGTATTAATTTCTTCTGAGAGAAATCGGGGAACATAATATTGAATTAGTTCAACATCAAGAGTTGAGAATTTAACTTTTGAACCAGTAAACCAGTTAGAAGTTGAAAGGCATTTTATTACTTTTGTAGACAGAAAATTAATACATTCCAATATTTTTGTTGAACACAGATTTGATCAATCTGAGAGAAATCAGGGCACATGCATAATGTCGAATTAGTTCAACATCAAAAGTTGAGAATTTAACTTTTGAACCAGTAAACCAGTTAGTAATTGAAAGGCAGTTTTGCACTTTTGTGGACAGAAAATTAATACATTCCAACATAACTTATCTCATTCCATCTGAGTCTATATGTTTGCGGTTTTGTACCCATGATTATAATTTGATTCTCAAATCTGCAATACTTGTTCTTTGTTGAAAATATCACATGCAATTTTTAATGAAATTTGGAATGTACATATAATATGCCACACTTTTGAGTTTTGACCATAACCAACAACTGCATGTACATGTAGTTTAATACTTCTTGGGGGAAACGGGAGGGGGGGGGGGGGTATTTTCCTCACATCACACGATTTGTAATTGATTAATTAATTAATGCATCAAAACTCCTCAAGACAATGTTTAGGATTTCAGACAGCAATCTGGTTACATAACATTGCGTAAGCACAATCATCACATAGGCTTGGCTTTATTGGCAAAACATAAAATGATAGGAGGGAAGGAAAGAGAGATAAAACAAGAAGGGATGCAACACTGTAGTGTGGTTATGAAGGGCACAGTATGCAAATACCAAAATAGTAAAAAAGAATGCATGAAAAAAGGGCATGAAGTGCTATGCTCGTTTTTGTCTTCTTCAAAATGAAAACTGAAAAGTACAATAAAATATGAAAGGCTACATTGTATACAGCTATTATATAATGCACTATATTTGTACAATGAAAATACAATCTTCCACGATTATAGGCAATATAATAATTCAAATATTCACATATTTAAAATCAATTCCGCTAGTGCTCATTTTATATAAGCATGCGACATCACAATCACATTTCTGAATGTTTCGAAATCACTCAACTTCTGTGTGGACCTTGTGTGTCCTAAATTTGATTTCCAATTTAAATTTCCAACAAATAATTAAATTTAAATTTCATTGAGTAGTGTGGTGTGGTGTACAAGATGTACGTACAAAAATAATCATACTGAATATATTTATGTATTTATGAATGCAAAAATATAATTTTAGACCATAGGACGTCACATCACATGCACTAAATGGAAACCTGTGCATATTCTTACAAAAAGAAATGGAATGTGCTACACGAAAACGGGATGAAAGAAAATTGAAAAATTATGAAAAGCACCACTGCAATCGTTATAAAAATTAACAAGGTTTGTACCTTTTTGTTGTCTTATTATAATCAAAGCATTTCCACACTGCCAATTTGTAAACAGCATGCAGGAAGAATTAATTTGACACATTACAACATATTTAATGAACCATTTTGTTTATAACGGTCCTTTCATGACAGCTAGCTAGTGTCATTGAAATAATTCAGCATGTAGAAAGAATTAGGTTCACACATTACAATGTACATAATGACAAATATGGTGATCTATATGCTAAAGAAATTCCCTTTACATTGGTAAAACAGATTGAATGACAGTCTCTAACATTGAAATAACTTGTTCTGTTTGTCAGGTATGATGTAAGTGATGAATCTTTCTTTGTCTCAAACAATTATGTTTACGACCCACCCTCCTACATGCTGCCATTCATCGTTGTTTACCCTACGATACCATGCATGTACTGCATGCCAAATACTGTTGGTACAAAGTACATGTACACGAGTGCTTGGCAAACTTTACAGGCCACCGCATTTTAACAATACACAACAATAATATGATTGGGTGCACTTCATCGATATATTTTTATATGGATGGTGCACTCTCAAATAACTAGTATGTGTACTTGTAGTTTCTGTTGCATTGGCTCAAGGAGACACATGTCTTTGTGTTTAAAAATAAATATTTCTTGGTTCTATGTATAGCATTAGCACAATGACAAAGAAAAGTTTACTGTACATCATACAATTTGTATTGGACAGTTTGTTCTCTAATTGTGTGTGGGAAAAAATTGCAGACATTTTGATCGCCGCAAAGTTTATCATGCATAACACAGAGAATGAAAGTTTGATGAAAATTGTACAATATCCACCGAACATTTCGTGAGGGGAAAAAATGCAAATTTTTTGATTACTGGAAAGTACATCATGCATGAGTGTTGTTCAATTTTAATAAAAATATGTCTGCAACACACAAATGTAGAACTAGGAATTTTGATTGCCCTTGCCAATAGCAAGTGCTTAATCTGAGCCCATCGTTATGTCATTTTTGGGTAATTTCTACAGGCAATGTTATGTACCAAGTACAATGTTTTACAGTTTTAGTTTTACAGGGACATTCTCATGGCATAGGTGTTTATATACATGTTAATACTGAATCCTATACGTGTGCATTGCACCGCTGTTCCATCTTGCATAAAAAACACCTTCTTTTTCATCAATTGGAAATTATTAAACATAATGAACGTTACGTTACATACCAGTGTTGCATACAAGTGTTACACAGTATACACACAAATTATTACAAGTTCTACACAACACACTTATTCAAATTACAGTACAAAATAATTAGTCAAAATAATCAATATATGAATATATAATTGATAAATGTCCCAATATGGACTACATTAATTTACATTGATTTCTATTTAAAATACAGGTAAAATACTCAATAATAGTCTGTCATATACTCACTTATATAGTGTAAGTTTATTTTCAATGATTTTGGATAAAATATATACATGGTATAGATGAAGACTGATAAATATATAAAGTGAAAACAAAAAATGAAATGTTTACATGAAGAGGTTTAGAGATGACAATAAAATGTATGATCATGTGATATACAATGTACAGTACGATCAGGTGACCAACACACACAGTCATGTGACATAGTAGCAGTAACAGGTGAACGATGAAACATGTGATAGGTCAAAGGCGTCCACGAGCTTCTACCAGAGCGTGTATCCACCGTCCGACCCTCCAGAGAACCAGTTTGACGGCTTTTGGGTCACTGCAACGTTCTGTCCGCTTGCTGAAGCCATTTGTGCAGCATTCGGTGCACAGCCTGGCGGGGGAGGCTAGATATAGGTATATGGAGAGGTTAAAGGTCAATCACCAGGTGAATTGAAAGTTGACAGGACACACTTCATTACACTCATCATCGGTTGAGAAAGAGAAGGGCGTAAAGTCACTTTTTGCACATTGGAGATAATCATGTTTTAAGTTTGAAAGTCATGTATAAACACTCTTTAATATATTTGATGAATATTCCGCAAATTATAGACATACTTATGACCTGAAAATTTTGAACCGCATACATGGTAAGGTAGGCTCCAACGGTACCTACAAGATGGTATATATGTAACTAGAAATATTGACTTAACGCCCTTCTCACTCTCAACCGACGTTGGAAACATGTAGCATGAAGATGTGTGAGAATGAGAGACAGTTTGAGAAATAAGTAATGGAAGCATGCATGCAAACATTTCAAATGACTAATTAATGCAAGCCACATGAACACTGACTGGACAACTCATTTGTTTTGTTTTTTCCGGCGTTCTACCACATCGTATAGCCACCATCTGATCCACCTTCGAGCCAGTTGGATGGCTTTTGGGTCACCACCACGTTTTGCCCGGTAGCCGAGGCCATCTGTGCTGAATTTGGTGCACAGCCTGGGGGCGGAGGCTACAAGCAGGGAAACATGCAGGGGAAGATAAAGGGGATAGTAACGAAATGCATTTTCTGCCCCTCATTTACCGTATTTGCCGGTGTATAAACCGCACCCCTAACTTTGGGTTGTCATTGAAGAGGGAAAAAAATTTCTAGATAATAAAACTGTGCTGGGAATCATTGCACCATTATCAAATTCCATGATTTTCCCATAACTTTGGGAAACTTTAAGTACACAAAACAACAACAACAACACCAGTCACATACTTGTTACTGATTGGAGTACAATTCATAACAGAAACGCCTATCAAGCTTTTCACTCCACATAAACGTATTATGTGCTATTTTCCTGAAATATGTTTCTCTATCTTTGTGTGCGGTTAATACACCAGCAAACACGGTACTCATATTTGGTAATATTTTTTTAAATTGCATTTTATGGAATTGAATTCATTTTGAACGAATCTACCACATTGTTTCAACAATAAACAAAGCCTGGGGATGGAGGCTACATGCAGGGGGGATAAAGAAAATATTTATACATTAGGAGCTTGTAATACCATACTTGATATAAGGAAAAAGTATATATTGATTGGTGTAAACATTCAAAATGAAAAGAAAATGCACCATAACACATTAACAACAACATAAAAGGGAGAGCAATCAAAATTAATTTCCCCCCAAATTGTTCATATTTGGTAATATTTTATATTGGATTGAATGCATCTAAATTAGGTTTAAACAACAATCTACCACAAAATTTGAACAGTAAACAAAGCTTGGGTGAAGGCTACATGCAGGGGGGGGGGGGGGAGGGGGGGGGGGGGGTAAGGGAAAGTGACCAAGCCACCTGAAAAGCTAGATGCAAAACAATAAATCCATTTTTGTCATTTTTTTTTATAAAGCTTGTTTATCAGCAGGTTAAATTACAATTATTTTTAATTGGTTTGAAAAAGTTTTTATCGGTTTTTGCAAATAAACCCTTCCCAATTCACATTTCCCTCTAATTTGTTCATATTTTGTACCATTTTCATTGGATTTTATGCAAGGTGAAATAAGTTGACAACAATCTACCACAAGGTTTTAACAGTAACATGTTTGTTGGTACTTTGTGATTTGGGATCACTCTGATTGCGAACTGGTATCATAATTAAACAAGAAAATGGAAATAAAATGAAGAAAAAAAGCAAAGAAAATGAGGTTTCTCCAGGATTCGAACCAGAGACCTCCGGAGTGCTAGACCGGTGCTCTTCTAGCCGAGCTATAGAAAAACCCTACGCTGTGTTCCTCTCTTAAACCCCTTAGTATGCAATGCTTGTGTTGGTCAGAAGCTATTGAATAGTATTTTCTTTGCTTTTTTTTCATTTATTTTTATATACTTCTAGTTAGTTTCCTTATGTTTGAAACAAGAAACAAGAAAATAAATGTTCATGCACTCAAATCAAACTATTCTGGTGAGATTACAAATATAAACACTTCAACAATCACATAAAATTTAAGCAAATTTTAGCTAAAGTAAACTTTACAGCCATTTAGCTTTAAACTTAATAAAGACCAGGGTGTTATTTCACAACGATACTAAGTTGAACTTAAATGCTAAGTTGGACTTAAAATTATGGAAAGTCATCAGTTGCTTTGTCAAATGTATTGTATATTATTTTTAAAATACAACATAAAATTCTGTTTACAAGCATAACTATTTTCTATTATCAAGGAGATCTTATTTTCTTGATGTAAAATTTACTAAAAGTCTCAAATATGAAATTTTTTGCTCTTGAATATTTCTTATTCCAAGGCTACAAATGGCTTTCTATAACCTTATTAAGTCCACTTAAATTTGATTTCAACTAAAAATCTTTGTGAAACACCCTGCAGGATGTGTTTCACAAATAAATTGAACTTAAATTCCAAGTTGGACTCAAATTATGGTAGGCCATTTGTTGCCTTGGAATCCCACATATGGAATCAAAATCCAGTGCAAATATTTCAGATGTTTAAGAAATTCTATATCAAGCACATGACATCTCCTTGAAAATAGAAAATATTGATGATTTATAATTGATGTTTTATGTTGTGTTTTAAAATTACTTTATTGAAAATTAAAAGCTTTCCATAAATGTAAGTCAAACTTAGAATTTAAGTTCAACTTAGAATCTTTGTGAAACACCTTCAGGACTGTAGATGATACTTACTGGAATTGATGGTGGGCTCCCAGAGTTGAACCTTGCTCCTGCATCGAAGCCTCCTTGTACCATGACAGTCTGTTGAGGGGGTGGTTGGTTATAGACGGGGGCTGCTTGGGGGTAGCCGGCGGCCGCCTGGGGGTAGCCGGGGGCCGCCTGGGCGTAGCCGGGGGCTGCCTGTGGGTAGCCTGCTCCGGGGGGTGGGGCCTTAATTAATTAAAATAAAAGACAGTATTTATAAACATCAATCAATGACTTCAAGACTACCTCGTACCATGACAGTCTGTCGAGTGTCGAGGGGGTGGTTAGTTATAGGTGGGGCCTGCCTAGGGGTAGCCGGCACCAGGTGGTGGGATCTTGAATAATTACAATAAAAGACAGTATTTATACAAATATCAATTAATGATATCAAGACCATTTGAACCATGACAAAACTAATAATAATGATAACAAATAATTATAGCAATACAGTTAATAGAAATTATAATAATTATGAGGATAATAACACTCAGACATAGCATAAACAAAATCATAATGTTCCATCGAACAAAAATGATCAAAATCATAGTAAAACCAACATAAATAAATATTTGAAATAAACAATCAAGCATTCAAGATCAGTTTGTCTATCAATTCATCTGGGAATAGTAATTAACATTACAAGGACAGCAGAATATTGAGTACCGAAGTGTGTCGTCACAACTATTCATTAACACAGGTAATGGTTCTAAAGTTGTATGTCAGGCAAACCAAACATTTGTGACCTAGCAGTTGCTAAGGAGGGAATTGTACAGCTCCAACCCACTACCCAACCCACTGCCGGAATCAAAGGAAAAATTGTTAAAGATACTGTCCACCTTTTGTAAGCCAAAGTTCAAAAGTTGCGAGATAAAAATTAGTCCGAGAAGATTAGGTCTTGAAAATATATTAATTATATTTTAGTGGAATTATATTGATTTTTAGAACTCGAACAAATATAAATGGCCACTGTGACCATTAATTAATCAAGCATCTGCAGACCCTCTATGGTATTTTATGTTTGACATGTTCACAAACCAAATAATTATTTTGGTAAATTAGCAAAATCAGAGTGATTCAATTTATTAGATGGAATGTTTCACTAACTTGAATATGCCTGCAAAAGAAGGATACTATCTTTAAGAACCAATAAATATGCTATATAACAAATGAATGGGACATCACTACCTTGGTACTCTATCTCTCTACATTTGCTTCATGTTTTTAGAATTTCTCTACCTGTGCGGAGTATGGTGGGGGAGCGGCCATGGGGTATCCTGCCGCCCCCTGGGGTGGAGGGGCAGCGTACATCTGCTGCTGTTGAACAGGGGCTACAGGATTGTAAGCCGGTTGGGCGGGGTAACCTGGCTGGGGTGGGTAACCTTGCTGCGCTGGGTAGGCTGGCTGGGTGGGGTAGGTGGCCTGGACGGGGTAGGGCTTCTTTTCGTCCTCTGGAAATAACACAAAATAACAGCAAAATAACAACAAAATAACAGCAAAATAAACAACTTAGTATTTCAAATGTACATATGATTATGACTAAGCCTGAGTCATGTCGGATATATTCGGAACCGGGTCCCGATAAACTTTTACCGGTCGGGAACCGGTATCCCAATAAATTTTTACCGTCGAAACTCGGACGGGTAAAATCACGCAATCGTGCAAGCATCGGCAAAAGTGCACTGTTTGGGGCTTATATTGCTCTTTTTATATGCAAATAACATAACAAATACTGAGGCTTTTATGAATTTACATATCAATATTTACGGGAAAATAGTTACAGACTATCCAGAATTAACTCAGTTTTGCAAGAAAAGTATTTTTTCCGAAATAAATTGGACCTAGAAATCGATCGTTGGTTCAGCATTACGCCACACGTTTCACAGAAACAGAAACTTAGAGCCGCTGTTTCATGCATATCGCTCGTATACTTTGCGTGCAGGTTACAGGTCTTTTTTCTTACGCAAGATCCTTCCGCGACGGAGCTATGTTAATTCATCCGCATTACATGTAGCCATTTTTTATCGATATTTTGCGTAATTGTTTTCGTGGTTTTGGGGCTCATTTTTGTTTCTGTTCAGCTATCAAACGCCATGAAATCCTGTTAAGTAGAATATCAAAACATTTTAAAATGTTGCAAATGACCAAAATACGTATTTTGAGCCACTTTTTGAATGCACTGGCTCATCAGCTGGATCATACGAAGATCCATCAGACAACTCCCCTGGAGTATCGGACTAACTTTGTGTGCACATCCGCCAACAATATCGTTCAAATGACTAGCAATTTTGCGCTTCCTGTTCAATTTCTGACTGTCAAACGAAGTAACGAACCAAGAATTTCTCGAAAATAACCACTCTTTAAAATAAATGATATCAATTGCCCCGTTTTTACTTGAATTCCGCTACATTAAGTGATAATCTTAATTTCTTTTATAACATTTTATTTATTAAATTTTTTTTTTCGGGGCACCGTTACCGATATAACAAAACCGGGTCCCGATTGAAACGGTCGGTAACCGGTGTGATCGACCGAACCGACTCAGCCTTAATTATGACTGAATTGGATTGGGTGGAGTAGGTCTTAATTTCGTCCTTTGGAAATAATAGCAAAATTAATTAATACTTCATAATTTATCATTATCAAATAAAGATTATTTTGTTAACAAATAGTACATAATATTTCATATGGTCATTCCTCTGACTGGCGCAACAGGATATTAAGTTGGTTGGGTGAGGTATCCGAGATGGGTTTAAAACTTTTGTAGATTGGGTTCATTCTCTGAAGAAAAAAGACTTCAATTATAAAATGTTTCAATCATAAAAGGTTTTTCAAAATAAAAAGATTTTAAAGAATCTGAATATTTAGGTAACAGCACACATACTACTCATCATAGGCGTACCCAGGGGTTGGGGGGTTGGGGGGTTCTCCCCCCTTTGACCAAAAAATTGCTGTTTCGGGGGGTTTGAACCCCCCCCCCCTCCTTTTCCCAATTTAAGCTGGTCTCAAGACCACTTTTTAGCGGTCTCGACCATCATTAACCTGGTCCGACCCCCCCCCCCCCCCCCCCCCCCCCACTTAGAGGGTTCTCAATGAATGGTCTTGATGGTCTTGGTCTCGGCCCCTACAATTTTGAAGGTACTTGGTCTCGGCTTCAAAAATTGTACAAAATAACGCCCCCCCCCCCCCCTTGAAAAAATCCTGGGTACGCCGCTGCTCCCATAGCCACATTTTCTTTGATTTTCTTTTGTTTTAATTTTTACTCTTATGAATTACTGTATCTTAAGTAGTAAAAACTGTTACACTGACCAATATAATTCGCCAGCTAACTAATAAAATGAATGACAAAAGTACCTCTAGTAACACATGACAAGTTGTCGTTGACAACATTAAATAGGCTATACATTCCACATCTATAAACCAAGCCTCCACAACCTTTTTCTGTACTAGCCCATTTGGGCAAGTAAAATCATATATTTTCAATTTTGTCTTGCCCCAACAAAAATGTACATGCCCACATACTTCTAGATAAGATTTACAAGTAACACTTTCCCCTTGTAGTTAACCAAACTAGAAAATGTATGGATTTTTATTTGCTTGATAGGCAATTGAGCAAGCGCTAGTGTCGACTCTGTCTAGCCTTGTATTATAACAAATCCGCGCGTGACAGAATTAACAGACTTTTGATTGATTCCACCTCAAATTTACAACTACCATTTTTTACTTGTGAAATAAGCCGAGGTTTAATGTATTCGTTTGAACTGGTTATCTGTGACATCCAGGACAAAAGATGTACAAATGATGAGAATTCAAGCTATTATTAACAACTATCATATGATCATTCAAAGTCTTAAATTTTAGTACAAGAATTTGCTTTATCAAAAATGTACCATTCCATATATGCAAAAAATAGTTGCATCACTTCTGTGTGTCAATTCATGTCAAGCTAGTCGTGGGTTAGTCCGAAAAGATCAGACAATGTTTCGAGGGTTCTTTGACGATTTTATTTTGATCACCTCATAATTATTAAAGGACCCCTCCAGAATGAGATGGATTTTTCTGTCTAGTCATGGGTACACTTTGGTAAAGAATGCCATTGCACTCCCAACATTAATATTACGTTATTTATAATTTAAACAAAATAAAAGGTGCCAATCATTACCATTATTTTAATATTCTAATGATGATAGTACATTTATTACAAATTGCCACAATAAATAGGGGCCCATATTCTTTACACACACGTTTTTGTCATAGAATTGGGTGCAACATATATCATATCATTCTCTCAACACAATGAACACAGCTAAAGTGTGTAAGCTCAATTTGGCAGGGTCGCTCAGCTGACAGCAATGGATACATCAGCATGCTACATTAACTCCACCGGTAGCTGCTCGTTGGGAAGCCCGCAGCTCCCCGGCGAGTTCACGACAAATTATGCGCAACAATTTCGGGGGCTTACTAATTCAGTAATTGGATTTATAGCAATCCAGTTCCTGCTCGAAATTTCACATAACGCTGTATCTTTATCGATTTTCGTGGATTCATTTCGGTGAATTCACATTGATAGATCAAAAACATGATGAAGATAATGAGAGACTTACTATTTTTCTTTCCGAACAGCGGCATATTGATTGATGTTTTCCGTTCGATTTACAACACTTTCCTGCTGGCCTCTCTATCTTGCGCAAGGTACTTTATAGCATAATGCATGCATGAAATGACGTAGACCTAGCTTTGTTGTTTACAATAATCATTCAGATTTAGTCTATATCCATACTTAGAGAGTATATATATTGATATTTATTTGTCAGGAAGAGAAAATAATCAAATTATTCTAAATATTTTGTTATCCGAGTACAAATGAAATATATTTGTTGTGTATATTTGGTCTGCTTAGAAATATAATCGATAGAAATAGAGTTTGCGAAAATATACAAAATATGTCGGTCATATTTTATGTCTGAACTAAAGACTATATCAACAATGTATGAGCTAAGTGTTATTTTTACCCAAATTACGTTTTTGATTTACAGTCATCTTTCGTACTCAAATTCACGTGAAAATGACACATTCTTTCCACAATGATGAACAACGATTGATTATAATATTCTGTAAAAGTACAGAATACGATAGCATCACTTGATATTATTTTTGCATAAGTTCAAAGTTTTCACCCGGAGTTTAAAAGTATCTCAATCATATTATACTAACTCTAACTATATACAGTCTAAACGACACGATTACCCTTATTTGCGTTACTATTCTTTAAAGTTTAAGCGTTATTAACAACTTCAATATAGAATAGTACCTCAAAATATAGGAATAAAACATACCATACATATGATATGTATCGTACACTCTAAAAATGAAGGTGCTAAAAAACGAGTGCTGTTCGCGATCGTGCACCTGGAGGAGCAAATTTAGCACCACAGGTGTAAGTAGTGAATAAAAGTCTGCGAGGTGCTAAAAGATTGGTGCTGAAAACTGGTGTTGTGAGAACAGCACCACAACGTGCTAAATTCGCAACAATATAGAGACTGTATGATATTATCCTTAGGGTGCAATCGGCTTCCCGTGATGCGAGTTAGCTCAGTCCGTATCGCTTCTGACTTGGACGCGTGGGATCCCCGGTTCGAATCTTACTCCTGATTCTATTACCACGAAATGCATATGAGCTAAATTAAGTTCCGAGTTATCGGAAGCCCCCCTCCCCACGTATTAATTTTTTTAGCACTATGGGTTTTATTCATCACACACATAGGATTTCTTAGCACCAAACGTGCAAATTCGGTAACACCTCAAGTGGTGCTAAACTAGCACTTGTACTAGTGCCAAACCAGCACAGGCTGTGCTGTCCCTATGCGAGCACCGAAAAAGGTGCTGAATGTAGCCCTCCAAGTGCTAAAAACAGCACTTCTGTTGTTTGAGTGTATATTTATTGTTTCCTTAATATCATCGGGAAAGATAACATCGGTCATCAAAATATTGATTTTTTTTTTCATACTAGTAACTATTTAGTAATGAAGTGACCTTAAAGCTATATTCAACTAAAATATGGTATAAGTACTTTATTCAAAGTCTTCAAAATTCTATTCAATAATTCTATTAATCAAGTGGGTATTGAAATGCATGTAATTATATAGTTTGCATATTCATTATGTTCAAGACCGACAGAAAAGGCTTCCATCCATGAATTTGTTTTATTTATTTTTTGTTTATGGACGTTCTCAGTTTATATTATCAATATTAATTCTAGTCATCACGAAATTCATAATGAATGCAAAGACATTTTGAAAACTATGATTATCATTGCGATATTGCTCCTTATATTTTGTCATTGTTAATTATTTTGAACATGATTCAAAGTTGGAATATATATTAAAACATCATCTGACTTAGTAAAATACGCGTCATTGATTGGCTAAACACAGTCACGTGATTGTCATATCAATTTGGTATATCACATAACCCAACTATATCTAGCGATATACCTAGATAGAAATAAACTTGTATCATCACCTAACTATAGTATTAACAGTGCTAATACCTAACCTTTATCATACCACTTAATTTAATATCGTGTATATTTTTATCAAGTAGGCCTATATTTAGAGTATAACCGAATGATATAATCTTCTAACTGTCATAATTATCACCAACGTCGGGAGTAACTCCATGATAATAACCTTACTATATACATAATAAACAATAAACAACAACAAATGCATATAAATATATATAACATATAACTTTATATCATTATACAACCTCTTAATCACACCTAAATATATATATAGCAGTTACTTAACTGCTTAACTGTATATAAATCATAATAATGCCTAACTCTATGTAAATGAATATCACCGAACTACATGTAGTCATACATATCATATCACGATCATCTTTGTATCAAATCACCTAACTATATAAATATCGTTCCACATACTTGCATAATCATTATACCACCTACAGTTGCATTATATGTATATTTTATCATATACCTCACTATACCTCACTATATATCCTAGTTTTGTACAATCCATGCTATAAACCATGCATACATTTGTCACAATCTCTGTAATTTTATACAAAATTACAGAGATGCATATAGAAATATAAAAACTGGTTACAGTTACGTAATTCCTTCTATACAGCGAAGAAAACGGTCAAAAATTAAAATGTTGATACAGTTATACTTACTAGACATGATGATAACAATTATTTATCCTCCGTTAACGTCAAAATGTAAAAGCTTCCTCTGAATTTATACGAGCAGCAAAGTAGGTCTATATTATAATGCTGAAATGACTATTATACATGCAACACATCTCATCCAACCTTGAAAATATAGATAGCTTGGTGCGTGTGTGAGGGGGTGTGTATACAAGACAGACAAAATGCTATACGTATATATATACCCAACACAAAGTCCAGGCAGATGAGCAAACACCACGGTGTTCACACTGAATCCCGAAAATCGGATACACATCGAATGTCTGCAAACAGGTTCCAAGGGTTTACGTATAATGGGTTACGTATACTTGTAACAGCACAAAAGAGTGTTTGGTGTGAACCCATGTTATACACGTAATCTCAATATAAACATAGAGTTAAGTTTAGTGTGAACCATACCATGATTATGTAATCAATATTATTCATTAATAGAGAGAATTAATAATCGGAACCTGATTTGTGAGGTCCCGAGTTCGAACCACATGTACAATACCCATACATAGTCATGCATCTCGTTTATGCTCCTTTCTATACTTAAAACATCCATAGTGGCTCGGTATGTATATGATGTTTGTAAAGCACATTTGCATATCAAACGGGTATTATGATCTGGTCAGAATGCTCTCTGGGGAGTTGAGAGCGGCACTTCAAGTGCGGATGGATTGTACATGTGTGCACCCGATGATCGAGGCTGTAAAACGCATATTAATGGTGTACATCGATTGTATTTGTAATAATTAGGCACGTCCTGTATAAATCGATATTACTATTTCTAACATTTCAATATAATAAAGATGTATCTCAGTGGGTGGTATATAGGTTCTGGCTTAATTATATAGAACCATGTGTAATACACTGATATAATATCCGTATAACATGCAATATTATAGTGTTTGCGTCACATGACAGGTTAGTACTCATATAGGCTGGAATTCGCAAACTAAACCATAGATTTATAAATGCGTCATAATTAAGACGTATTTTAACCATAGTTTAGACGTCTGTTCTCTATGGAAGGCCATGTGTAAACCTTTCCAATTTTTGATACGAAACTAAATGTCGTTCTGTGACCGAATGAATGGAAAAAAATATATCATGAATCAAAATTAAAACAATACTTAAATAATGCTCAACATTTCAATTGCACATTTATTAATTGTAACGGCTGAATGTCATTCCTAATTTTAGAAATCAGACATGAACGTACAGCGCTCCATAGAACGGTGGACATTACGTCATGGTTTAAATTGAAACGTGTGTAATATTACGTTGCACCCATGACCCCCGGACTTTGACGCGCTGTATGAACGCACGCTTTGAGCAAATATGAAGGCCGATGGGTCTATTGATTCTTCGTCAGTCGCTTACGCAATCAATGCGTTATTCACTGTTTCTGTGTCAAACTATATCACAATTTAGTGATGAAATATATAACTTTTGAACTAAAAATGTGCTTTTATTGCAATAAAAAACATTGTCCTCTTTCAAGATTAACAAGGATTAACACGGATTAGAAAATCCTCATTTATCATCATCATCGTATACTGTAGAAACATCTGTGCCAAACGGCGCTAAACGCACTCAAGGGGTTTAACTATTCGATTTTCGTAATAATCGTTACTACTTGTGTGTAAATTATTTTGTATGAGTCGGTATTGTTAGGGCTAACGTCATCGAGAACGTCATCTTTGGGTGACGTCGTCATCATACACGAACAGAGGCGATACGCAATATTGGCTGTTTTGGGTGATATTATTGCTTCAATTATTGTGAATAATATTTGCGTATATAATGGTGTAGGTAAAGACGATGAGACAGAAGGCAACTGCACCATCAGAAACAAATCAAATAAATACATGATAATATAATATATTTGAATTCTTATACGTATTTCTTGTTTTGTGTGTGGTTTGATGCAGCCTTTAGCCCGTTCCCTTCGAGTTTCTGAAATCCCAATAGACTTTGTACACAACCCACCGGTTGATTGTACATTTTATTAATTGAAATTTAAATGGATCCAGTAACTTTGTTGACAAGACATATATATAATAGAGCAGAAACTGACGAAGGGTTGATAAAATGTACATTCCCGCATTTGATATATGATATGTCCTCTGAGTGATGTGTGAAAATTCCATGGTAAATGAACTGTCATAAATTATGACCGAGTAATGAGCGAAACTGCAAAGTGATATTTCCTACATATTTATTTATTTATTATATTCCTGCACGTCTCACAATAATCAATTTCGTACATCAAAATAAACTGTCATAACATCGAAATAGAAACACACAGAGGTCTGGCAATATAAGCTAGAAGAACTCATTGCTTTAATTTGGCACACAGTTACAATAATTAGCCACTAGAGAATGTCAAAATCCAAACACTTCAATCATAAATAAATATATCTTTATCAAGAGAGATATATTTTGAAAACCCAAACTGGTTCCAGCATGCTTCTATTGGCATGATTGGTAATACAAATACAATTAGGTGTGTGAGAATCGCTTTAAGAGTTATATTAATTTAGTAAGTTTTTTTTTTTTTTACATTGTTAGCTCCCTTTAAAGTGACCCATTACTTGAATTGAATGAAATTGTACTGGATTTGATCGAATTGAATTTATTGTATTTCCAAAATTATAATTTGAGACTGAAATCATATGCCCAAACCATTGTAAGATATTTCTGAAAGAAGTGAGATAGTGTAAAAGAAAAAAATGACATTGTTTACCTATAAAAGGCGAACATTGATATCACCTATACTGCCCATTCATTTTTATTTACACTCAAAAGCGTCCGTTGAATGCTTGGAAAAAAAAAATAACTGTATGAAAATGTTATTGATAATTATTACCATTATACCACCTGTACGTAACTACTATTAGTTGCATATTGTTTGAAGTTGTAAAGCGCATAGAGAATTGTACTATTATTATAGGCTATAAATTATAAGCTCCACTTATTTTTGTTATTATTATTATTTACATATTGTTTTGACGGGCTGAAGCCCCTTAGCCACCCTCCCCCCCCCCCCCCCCCCCCCCCCACCTCCGCCGTGGCTGTGTTAATACATTTCCACTGGTAGTTCCAGCGGCAGGCCTTGTATTCTCACGAGGTGGTATCACATGATTTATACCTGATAATAAAATTTAAAAATTTAAAAATTAAAAAAAAAACATTATTTTAGCCGATTTCCACTGGTAGTTCCAGCGGCAGGCCTTGTATTCTCACGAGGTGGTATCACATGATTTATACCTGATAATAAAAAATAAAAATAAACAAATACAAAAAACCCATTATTTTAGCCGATTCCTTTTGCCCATTTCTGTAAGCACTTTTTTTTTTCTGTGGGGGCACCAGGCGGGCATAGCAATTTCGACGGGTACCCAGTTCCAACCAAATCGTGAGCGCAGATAATTACGAAGGCATACAGTACATACCTACTGCCTGCATACACAATCTGACATAAAATAGAAATGTTAACTGCGCCCTCTGTATGCTGTTTCCTCGACAGAATTCCTGCTTTTAGTTCATACCATTACATCGATCGATGTTTGAAACATATATATATGTTCACAAAGTATCAAGACATTATCGCAGACCCGTAGCCAGGGGTGCATTGGGTGCGACGCACCCCCCCCCCCCCCCCCCCCAATGCAGAAAGGTCCGATTTTTGTCGGTCTCGAGTCCACTTTTTAAAATCGATCTCGACAATCTAAACCAGTGATCTCGGGAAGCGTTAGTTCTAATTGTTGACGAACCACAACCCACCCCCCCCCCCTCCACACCCGATTTTACAACTTAACCAGTGGTCTCGGTCTCGACCTCGAAAATGTTTGGCGACGGACACCCCCCCCCCCCCCCCCCCCCCCCTGCTAACACGAGTCAACCAATGATCTCGGTCTCGGCCACGTTAGGTCTCGGTCCCGTTTTTGTATTACGCACCCCTCTTGAAAAATCCTGGCTACGTACACAGGCCTGTATCGCCACTCTTATCACACAGTTCAGTTAATCCGTCCTTCTGATCCTTTCATCAAACACACACCTATAGAAGTTACTTAATCGATCCCTGTGCAGTTGCACAGCTTTGCGATGTATATACACATATCTCATTTATTGACTCACTTTGTTGGGTGTCTTGTGAGGGAGGGGATTAAGAAAAGGAAATCAATAGTCCAAATAGACGGAAACTTAGTATCCCGTACCCAACACTGGCAAACACCACTTAATCATGTTAATCGCAACTTGCCATACTTACAGAAGCCGGAAAACTTAACTATTCAGAAGAGCGTATAATTGTATTGTAGTTTCCATCATGGCCTCATTTCAGTGAAAACTGTTTTAGGCGCTTTAAGTAGGTTAAAGCAAATTCTTAGTATTTGTAATTACTAGTATACGGTAAATAACACGGACATTGAGATTACTGGAATACTGGAAATTACGAAAATTAGCCTTGGATTAATTAACGCGATCAAGAAACATCGTTATCTCGAGCATAAAAGTGCGATCGACGCTCTAATCGCAATCTGGTCAAGGGCACCCAAGGTTCCAGGTAAGATTTTGCTAATTCATTTTGATTCGTCTTCTGATATGGTTCATAAAAGACATCTGAAATTAATATATCCCTGCTCAAATAATGCAAACTATATAGATTACAGCTCGTGCAATAATCTACTTCACAATCAGATAATTGTTTGAATTTACAGTTCCAAAAATTGGGAAAATAATCATGTCAAAGGTATACACTAACATTCTGTACTTTTATACGAAATATTAACCTGTTATTTTCGTATGCAAGTCTTCTTCCTAGTAGTTACAAATTTATTCAAACTTACTTACATAGGATACAAAGCAAATCAGAAATAAACAAAGACATAAGTACTGGTTTTTATATTTATCGGTTTCGATAAAGTTATAATGAGAATAGGTCAATTTATTTGAGACAAGCTAACTAAACTGATATCATTTTGTTTGAAGCGTTACATCGGTTCTCGATGGTTCTTTTTTTATTACGTTTATATTTCAATTACGATGAGATCGAACTTCATTGATCAACAATGAAAATTATTATCTCGTTTTTCCAATCCATATTTTTCTTTTGGCTTTACGTTCTTCTTTTTCTCTCCTGGTGTTGTCCTCCTTTCTGTTTTCATAGCCGTTCTCCTCTCTTCTCCTAATCTTCATATATATCTTCTTTAAGTTCACCTCAATTTCAACGTTGTCTTTAAAATATTCGTTTCTTAAAGGGGTAGTACAGTTTTGTTAAGGCTGAACTATAGTAACCAAACCTGGACAGTAACATTATAAACTAATAGTTATAACTCCACCATGCTCGAAAGGTATGCAAAATTACAAACAACTAAGTAAAAAGCCCGTTATCATTAAAAAAAGAGCCATTAAAACACAAGAGGGCGCTTTCTAAAAAGGCATTGGTTTCAACCATTTTTCATACGAAATTATGCATGTGATGTTTTATTGAAACAATGATTAAATAGAGAGATCATCAACAACTGACTATTTAAAAAACGCTTTTGAACATTTTTGAAAAAGTGAAAGCATTTTTTAAAAAAATTGAAAAAACCATGTAATTATTTGGGCCCCAAATAATGATTAGATCAGATATATTTCAGCCGTTTCTGGGTCGATTTTGACCAAATAAAGTTTATTCTGCCATTAAAATTGCATGTTCTCTCAAATTCGACACTCAGTTTTTCATTACCTCACAACAAAATTGTGATGAGCAGCTCCCTCTCTACCAAAACTAAACTACCCCTTTAAAGTTGTTGTTGTTGTTGTTCTGCTTATTCTAACATTTTGACGGGGTGGGAGAATCCACCTACGGAATTGAGTGGCCGATCGATGTCTCTGTCCAAAAGAGAAGCATTCGGAAAACTGTATACAAAACTGTAAATCTACGGACGAGAATGTATATCCTGTTATTCATATTAAAAATATAAAAGGCAAAACAAAAGTCGGGCTGGCATATGCACCTCTGGTCATGCTGGTCCTGAGCGACCGACGTCTCTGTCCAACGAATACGATTTCAGAACATAGACAGGTGAAGTTTTGTAAATCAGCATGGTTTAGAATGTATAAATTATCATTAATTTTATTTCATATATAAAATATGCAGCTAATAAAGAATGGGTTGTCGGACTGGCAGATGCCACCTGCGGAACTGGGCGGCCGACGTCTCTGACATCCACGGTCTGAAGCACATCGCCGGGAAGGGTGGCTGGTTCCGTCGCTTCGTCTGGCTGGTCGTCTTCCTCACCTTCCTCGCCATCTTCGCGTACGAGTGCGCCGTCGTCGCCATTAGCTACCTCAGCTACGAACACGTCACCCAGGTACGGTATACTAATTATAATAATATTGATATTAATAATAATAATAATAATACAAATAATAATAAAATAAAAAAATAATAATAATAATCATCATCATCATCATCATCATCATCATCATCATCATCATCATAATATTAATAAATTAGTAATAATAATAATAATAATATGCTTTGATTCATATTAGATCAATCTAATATGATTGATCAGCATCTCTAAGCTCTTTAGAACTGTATTATTACCTCTGTCATCGGAAGCACACATAATCAACATGCAATATTCTTAGCCCAGGGTGAAATTCCCATTGACTATTACCAATTGAAATATATTGGTAATCGCAGAGCATGCATATATTATACCGTATGGAAAATGAAACAATTTTGACAAATTGAAACCAATGCATTACCAATTGAATTCAATGGGTACCAATTGAAACCAATTTATGGGTACCCTTTGCACGGTTTCAATGGGTACCAATTTGAATTTCAATTGGTTTCAACTGGAATTTCGTCCTGGGAATCAACTTACTGCATGGGGAGTATTCTAGCCATGCAGGCTACCAATTATATGTGCTCACATGCTTTACAAACACATCCATTCCTACCGAATACCCATTTATACGTACACCTGCGTAGAGAGCTACAAATGTAGCCTATATAAATTGTATTGCTGAAGGACAAATGCCATGGGCATGCATACACGTGGTTCGAACTCGGGATCTACAAGATTGAAAGGCACGCGCTCTACCAATCTTGCCACACCACGTCCACCACGTCAAAGGTCAAAATAGAAATAGGTTTAGAACATTTTACATTACATTACTACAAAGCAAGTACGATTATACAGTATAAAACGCGAATAATTTCACTCATTTTGTACGAGTGGCGATTAGCTACTTCGGCTACTAGCTTCCACGTCACCCAGGAATAACTGAACTGTTTTTTTTGTGTTCAGGGTTGGAAAAACGTGCATTATACTAACAAACAAAAAACGATGTGATATGTATATACATGTATTATGATTATAGTGTACATGTAGCGGGTAATTTCTTTCGATCTAATAGTTTTTTTTGTTTTTTACCGATCATATTTGAAACAACTTCATCAAAAAGATTCGCTTTCACTGAAAGCTGAGATGAAATAAACATTATTTTAGATTTAATGTTCAAATCAAAATATAATCTTAAACTTGTCAAATTATAACTTTTTGGTCGGACACACTTACACAAATAAAAGATGTTATCAGTTTCTTACTTCGTTTTATCATTCTATATTTATTGGTAACTTTTCGATGAACCGCCATTTATTGACAGGTCGACGTCGAATACTCGTCGGAGGTCGAGTTTCCGGCCGTGACCATCTGTAACTTCAACAAGTATCGCGAGTCTGCCTGGACGGAGGACGATCTCAAGAACGTCGGCGTCGAGTTGGGTAAGAATCGAATCGCCTTTGTCTTTGTAAATTTATTTATAATGATAAAGTATCCCTACCACTATCAGCAGCAGCATTCAGCAGCGCGCAGCAGCATCAGTATCATCATCAGCGTCATCATAATTATCATAATAATTTTGTATGATGTTAATTATAACAATGATGATGATAATTATAACAATGATGATAGTGATGATGATGATGATGATGATAAAGATGACAATGATAGTGATGGTGACGATGATACTTATGATGATGATGGTACTGATGTTGGTGATGACGGTGGTAATGATGATGTAATGATATCATGATTGTACTATGAAATAATGTCAACATTACTCAACAACAAACAAATTCAGAGGTACGAATGCCAATTGAAAACCTCTGACATGATTTCCTCTGGCATTTGTACCGCTGATAATTTTAACCGGGCACCCATTCGGCTGTGAGGCCTTGACAAAAGTCTGGGCGAACTAGAAGGGGTAGTACACAACAATCAATCGCACTCAAATGACACATTTGTTTGGTCCTCCCTCCCGACCACATCATTAACATAGAAGAGTAGCCATAAACAAAACACAAACTGAAGACGACCCAGAATAGTGGGAACAATAGGAAGGGATCGATATGCCCCCATAGCTCAGTTATACATGTACATGACTTGATTTGAGTTGTGGTGGTACAGCGTCCTAGAAACGAAGGACACACTCGACCAACATGGCTAACAATGCGATAGAACAGTTAATCAATAATTAATATCGAACGACATTTGCGGGGATTATATTCCTAGAGTGGATTAAATGTTACTGACCGGAGAGCTATACAGGGTGCCCCCCCCCCCCCCCAAAAAAAAAACAAAACAAAACAAAACGGAACGGGGTACTTGAGGATCCACAATCTTTATTTTTCAAGACGGTATATATTATCGATATCAACTCCCATATACCTAGCTTACTCGATAACGGGAAATTGCACCCTCCCCACTTTATACATAAGACACATAAAAGGGTCCTAAATTAGGTAGTGACCATTATAACCACTTTAACTTTCAAATAATAGTTGTTATTTTTATTTCAGGAATCGTCGAAGATGAGGACAACTACACCCTGATAAACCCCGAGCTGTACACGGAGGAGTTCCAGACGTTTGTAGCGGGCATCGACTGGGACAGCGTGGCGGTCGATGCGGACTACAACATGACCGACTTCACGATTCGCACTGGCCACCAGCAAGAAGATATGATCGTTGCTGTAAGTGCAATATGATAATTATATAATAATCATAATCATGATATATATGATAATCATAATATTTTACTCATAGAGTAAAAATATTCATGAGTGTGTGTTGCACGAAGAGTGTCGTGTGGAGAGGATGAATTTAATAATGCACAGTGGGGGCATGCTATACATTCCATATTAAATAATTATGTAGATGTGAATGGAAATCACTAAAATATAAGTATTTTGAATGATCATTTAATCCTAAATATTCATGATATCACCTGTAATTTATACAATCTACCTAGCTCGAAGAGCCGTGTGAAGAGGATGACATTATAATGCAGTTTACCCATCTTTATACATGCTGTATGGTAATAAATTATGAATATTCATGACCTTCAATACCTTCAATATTCACAATTATGCAAAAGTGAGGCACCACTCACCAAAACCATAACTTTTCGAATGATCATACATGATATGCATATGCAATATTGTTATCATTCATGAAAAATAATTATTTCTATGCAATATGGTAATTAATCATGAATATTCATGATAATACCTGTACTTTATGCAGTGTACCTGGCGCGAGGAGCCGTGTGAAGAGGGTGACTTTACGATGCAGTTAACACACCTGGGGGTGTGCTACACATTCAACCAACAGTACGGGGTGCACTCGGAGGAGGAGAGCACTGACTGGAAGTCATCTTACGCAGCTGGGGCAGGTAAAACAGTTTTTGTTTATTCTATATGCTCCCCGGGGAGTTGAGAAAGTACACACATCTGATTGTGTGGGTTCTTACTGTATATATGTTCCCCGGGGAGTTGAGAAAGTACACAAATATGATTGTGTGGGTTCTTACTGTATAGTATGCTCCCCGGGGAGTTGAGAAAGTACACAAATCTGATTGTGTGGGTTCTTACTGTATAGTATGCTCCCCGGTGAGTTGAGAAAGTACGCAATATAATTGTGTGGGTTTGAACTGTTCCTGATGATCATGGGTATTTATAGCGATATTTTTAGGAGCGTCACATCAGGACAGACATGTTTGCGATAATCATTCTTAATTTTCCCAGTGAACAAAATGTTCATTCTCCAACGGAACCTTTTTCTTGTACTCTGTTAATCTATATACCTAGTCACGAAAGAAAACAAATGATTTCACGTTTTATGTCCTAGTGACTTTCCGTCTATTTTGACTGCAATCGAAAAGCGTCCCGTAGCTTTTGTTTAATATGATCATAAATCATATTATCTCAATCAATATGCCCTGTTTGAAAAATCAATTACATTATCCCATGCATTATCCTGATCATGTAAACCATAAACAGAACAACAAGGTATACTATACAACATAAAATGTAAAAGCTCCACATTTGTTGGGGAGCAAAGTTAATATATTACTTTAATTAATATGTCATTATGAACGGATCTCATTGTAAAATATTTGTGTTTTTAATATTTATTCTAAATATAACCATGCAGCGAACGGACTTCAGCTGATTATTGATATTGAGACTCCGGAGTATACTCCATCCAACGATCTGGACGCTGGAGCCATGGACGCCGGACTTCGGATCATGCTGCACTATCCGACCGAACCGCCCTATCCGAAGGAGCTCGGCTTTTCGGCTGCACCCGGAGACCACACGTTTGTTTCCATGCGCCACGAACAGGTAAATGATGCACATAATTATGAGGGATCCGGTAACTTCGTTGACATCCCGTAACTTCGCAAAAAACATACAAAGTGCTAAATATTGTGTATTTTTGTGATAATATCTGATTTGCATGTCCACTGAGTGATGTGTGCACATTTGATGGTAAATTAATGTAAAATGACCGAGTAACGAACGAAAATGCAAAGTGCTATTTGCTAACTCTTTGCATTCACTTTATACTCAGTTGAAAGTCTCCAAAGGAGACTTTCAGATCCGAACATTTCAATCATAAATATCTTTATTCTGGGAGCGACTTTCGGAAAACCGAAAAATGTTCCATGCTTTTATTGGTAATACGAATAAAACGATGTTACATCGTTTTGTAATATAGGTTTTCCCGCTCAATTTCGCGATTGTGTAAATCGAATTGATAATAGGAGCAAACGAATTCGCGCGATTTGCGATCGCCGTACCAAAGCAGCATTCGAATTCGTAAATAGTCGTTCAAAATCACGTAGGAGCAAGTGAATTTGCACAAAGTGCATACCTTTTCATCAATGGTCATTCGAATTCGCGAAAGGCCGTTGACAGTTGGCTGCACATTCGCGAATTCGAATGCCCATAAATGAACTTCTGTGTCTATTCACGAAAGCGAGTGCATATGCATGAATTCGCATGCACTTATTCGGAATTTGGAAGACCGATACCAACGATTACGCGGCAACGCGCGAATTCGAATGACCCTAAATGAATTCGATTGAAAAAAGTGCAAAATTGAGCGGGAAAACCTATACAATACAGATATACGGGAATTATAGGCATCATGCGTTCGGCTCTTTTTGGAGGATGAAATAAAAATTAAAGCAGTTTTGAAGGGGTTTTGCTTTTAATAAATCCAGGAAACGATTGGGCTGCATTTCCATTTGTATTTTATTTTCCATTCACATTTTCTTTACACTTCAAGTTCGTTATACTTCCATTTGTAAGTTCTTTGCCCATTCTTTAATGTTCTTTCTCATGCAGGTGACAAGTCTTCCGTTACCTTATAGCGAGTGTGAGCAATTCGGCACCGGCATCATCACCCACTTCGACCACTACTCGCTGCAGGCGTGCCGCATCGAATGCGAGACCCTGGTCGTGATCGGCGAGTGCGGCTGCCGTCTTCCCGAGCAACCGGGCGACGACCCCGTATGTGGACCCGAGGAGACACACGACTGCGCGCATCCCTCGCTAAGTAAGGAAGCAACAGTGGCGTAGAGAGGGGGGCTTCTGACCCGACCCCGGTCCGTTTGGGTGTTTTGCTTGTTAGCCGAATGTTTTGATGGGCTCTGGATATCTAAAATCCCCAAGCTTCCTGGTTTACCGCCCCCTCCCCCCTGGACACCAAAAGCGGCTCGTGCTTACGCGTGCGCATGTTGGAGCCCCCCCCCCCCCCCCACCCTTGGATAATTATTGGGTACGCCACTGGGAAGCAAAAAGAACGGTACAACGAATCTATATTTGAAACCGATTTGTTTTGATCCGCCTACGGTTGGCTGTTGTTAAGTATTTGTTTTTAAGTATTTTGTTTGTATGATTTGAGTATCCTGTTTTCGAAAAGAGCTCGGATGTAATGTAATTTTAGATATCGATCTAAATGTGTCAAATGCAGATAGTTTCACAGAATAGGCAGATTATTTTTGTTTTATCAGTAGGCGTACGTTAAACGCAGTTGTTAATACATAATACAACACAATTGGGCACTTGAGAAAAGAAAGGAAACACCTCTGCGATTTAAAAAAAAAGTGATGGCAACGCGGAACTGTTTTCAAAGCAAGGAGATAATGTGTCAAACAATCTAATAATTTAATAAGAACTTTTAGCTTTCCTGACTCTTTTCACCTTTATAGGCAGAGGTCAAAAGATCGAATAAAATATCGATTTTTTCTTCTTCTGATGGTCAAAGCGGTTTCGCATTGCCAATTTGAATTTTGTGAACAGGATGAATTCACCATCGAATTAAATTCCAATTTAAATGCTTCATTACATTTCAAACAGAATGCAGTTCTTATGTTTTTGTAGTATCAATGACAAATATGGCGGGAAAATCGTTCTAGCGCGTATCAGTATACAAAATACAAAGACATTGGAAATAGAAGTTTAGCTTGATATTAACATCACATTTTCCGAATATGCATGCGGGGATGTTTCAATCCCCGTGAACCCCAAACGAGTGAGATCCGCATATAATATTGCAGTGTATTCGACTAATGTAACATGTTACTAAGTACTAAGTACTATGTTACTAAGTACGATCACATAGTTATATATTTTACGTAATATGATAAATAATTCACCTTCTCCAATTATCGAAATTTATTGATTAACTTCAACTTGCATGGTTTCATAATTTTCTACTGGAAAATGGACTACCATCAGCTGTATAAAGAAATAAACGGGGAGACAAATGAAAATACGCCTGATTCAATTTGTGTTCTTATCATGTTTATTGCTGACTCCTTCATAGCCGGTACTCTCAATTCCTCGGATCCCTGTAAATGCAAGTCGCCGTGCGAGACGGTCGGATATCCGTTTGCAGTCTCCACAGCTAAACTCATAATCACTTTCCCCGAGCAGCAGCTGTACAACAACAGTATTACAAAATAATATATTATATCCAGGTTTATCATTATTTTCGACTAGAAAAGATATAAAGAAAAAAAGCAAAAGACAAAATAATAAACATGCGCTTGATTACAATTTTTTTTTAAATCGTTCTTGCAGACTCTTTCATAGCCGGTACCCTCAATTCCTCGGATGCCTGTGATTGCAAGTCGCCGTGCGAGTCGGTCGGATATCCGGTCGCAGTCACTACAGCCAGACTCAGAACCGCTTACCTCGAACGGTTGTACAGCAACACAACACGAAACATGTCTGCGTCCTACATAGGGTAAGCTCATAAACCATCAAACATTTAAAGAAATTGAAATTTCTTGTTTCTCAAATTTGAATCTAAATTTTAGTTCAGGTTGATCAGGATCAGTATCCAATTTTTCTTTAAAATATAAAATTATTATGTGCTCCCATTTAGTATTACCATGCAATAACAGGCCCGTAGCCAGGATTTTTCAGGAGCGATTGGTTGAGTCGTGTAAGCGGGGGGGGGGGGGGGGGGGGGGGGGGGGGGGGGGGGGGGGGGGGGGGGGGGGGGGGGGGGGGGGGGGGGGGGGGGGGGGGGGGGTGCCCATCGCAAAACAACAAATTGTCGTGGCCGAGATATTATTTATAATCCACAAGTACATGCATTAATTTCAATTTGTTGGATAGTACCTATACCATCCCCACGGCCCGACTGTACACCAATAATCTTCTGGACTTTATTAGTACATTTAAGCCACCCTACATGTCTTTTTGATATATAAAATTGTCTGACTTTAACTTTCATTTGTTCTTGTCAACTGTAGTGAAAACCTGGCGGTGGTGACCATGTATTACGAGGCTCTTAACTTCGTGACGATTACCATGCTACCGGAATACACACTACCGACTTTATTGGGTAAGTGCCTAGTTCGGGGTCGGGTCATAAACGTTTTTATTTTAATGAAGAAACAATATTATACATGTACATAAAAGTAGATTTTCATATATTTGATACTAAACTGAGCTAGAATTATTCTGAAACAGTGGTTAATGTTCACGAAGAAAATAATCGTTAATGCATTGAAAATACAATTATATGACTGAAGTAATTCCTTCGCACGAAGTTCTCATTAATTAACATTCCCATATTCACATATTCAACAATAGAACAACGGCATAAGATTAGTTCACTTTAGCCAAAACGTACGCATGGCATAATAATTATAAAGCTATTTGCACACAGAGTCGACTCGACCCGATCTGACTGTTTTCAGTCGGATCGGCTCAGTGTGTGTGTTGCCTCACGACTCCGATTTTGCCATTCGGGAGCTAGTTGGAAGCCAGTCGGGGGCGATTCAACATTCAGAATAATTGACCTTTGCCTGCCTGAAAACCCGTCGGATGATATGGAATCGAGTCGGCTCTGTGTGTTTGGTTTTATCCGACGTAGTATTATGCGTTACATTTTTAGTAGTTCATTCTACGAACAAGTTCCGAAAAATAGGTTTCCAGACAAATTACATATTTGAAAAATACATTACCATACTGAAGCATAATAATATGTTCATGTGTTTGCAGACGAAGTCTATAATATTGTCTCGGACGAACCAAAATAATGGGACGCACGCATCATCGGTGATTCTATTACTTCCAAACGTAGGCGTGAATAGATTTGGTGCACTCGCAGACGTTTGGCGCATAATACGCAAACGGAACCATGAGGCCATGTTGGTTCCGTAAGTGGTGAATTACACAACCCTTTGCAAAGTGTTGGACATTAATATCACCCAACGGTACCAAAACATAAGCCCTCCACACACAGAGCCGACTCGACCCGATCTGACTGGTTTTCAGTCAGGCTAGAGTCGGTTCGCTCAGTCGAAGCCGATTCAACTTGTTGAATCGGCCACCAATGATCATCGACTGGCTTTTGACCGGCAAAAAAGGAGTCACGAGGCAACGTATACTGAGCTGAACCAACTGAAAACCAGTCTGATTGGGTCGAGTCGGCTCTGTGTGCGGAGGGCTTTAGTCTGTCTTGTTATTTGCCTGGTGGTCCTCTTTAAAGCCCAACGCGCATATTAGAGCCATCCCGAACGACCATTTCAGTCATTCTAGAGTCGGGCTTGTTGAATCGGCCCCGCCTGGCATCCGACTGACAGAATCGGTGTCGTGAGGCAAAGAGTACTGACCCACCTGATACACCTGAAAATCAGTCGGATCGTTTCGATTTAATCTATTCTGTGCATGCATACATGTGCGTTTAGATTAATATCATACCGACGTTATATTTACATAATTTATGTCCTGTTTCTCTTCAAATTCTTAGCCGTACTCGGCGGCAACATGGGCCTGTTTCTCGGAGCCAGTTTCCTCACCGTTGTCCAGCTCGGCGAGTACTTCATCGACGAGATGATTGGGTGGTGCGTATGCAGAGGGCAGAGGAAAGACGAAAAACAAGATGGCGGCTACTCCAACAAAGTGGACCCCGAGAAAGCGGCATCGCCGGCAAAAAACGCATGGACAACAGAAGAGGATGCTTTGTAGTATAAGGATTAGTGTGTTAAAAGGTGTTCCGATTCGTAAATCAGATGCCATCTTGCGAACTCTCTGCGCACGGTGCGTAATACCCCTAAATGGTAATAAGTGCGCACAGACTATAGTCTATATCAAAATGGCGATCCCCGGTGAAGCATCCCCGTAGCATTCCCACTCTTGACAAACTTTAATAGACTATGGAACGCCAAAAGGGCAAGGTAAATACTTACATCAATGTGGAGGGCAGGAGGGTGTTTATGTTTGTATTATGCATGACATGGTATGTGTGTCTGTTTGCGTGTGATTGCATGCACTGTTGTCTAAGATAGTGTGTGCCTTTATATCAAAAGAATGTGAGTACGCGCGAGTGTGTGTGTATTTATGCATGTCTGTAAGTGTGTCCGTCAGTATGTGTTTAGATTTCATGTGTGTACATGCATTTCTGTACATACGGTACCGCCTTTGCCAGTTATCGTACATACATGTGTGTGTGCGTGTGTATGCGTATGTGTGTGTATGTCTGTTCGTTTGATTGTGTATTTGCTCAAGCGTTCTTTGTATTGCTTTGTCATCATTTATAATTTGTTTTTGGTATAATTTGACTGTATCAATCATTTGAAGAGTTGGACGGGGAATAGGGTCAAAGATGAAAGCCCCCACAAAGATGATGATAAAATATGTCGCTGACAATAATTAATAACATTACCGCAATAGTCTTTTTCAATTACTATGTTTCTCGATTTCCTTGTTCTCACGGAGCTTTTTAATAAGATGTTTTACAAAATCTAACTTTGTTATTTTAGCTGCAGAATACGTATTAACAAACAAGAAAAATACGTTAATTACCATGCCATAATATATTTTCACTAAGAAATATCTTGCCACCCCAAAATATGAACGTTGCGTATTTGAATAATTTAGAAGAAAATATATAAGTATACTGCTGCGTAGATTATAGATAATAAATAATAATTTTTGTGCTCATAATATCAAATTGACTCTAATAGCTCTAGAATATTCCAAGAAACGATTATTATTACTGATTTAAGTCTTCGAAAATAAAATTGTCTAAAAATTGATTCCAAATATTTTCGCCCCCCTTTTGCTACTCTACTATATACTATAAACTTAATTCGTGTCATTAGAATCGTTGTATCTTCTAAAGATAATTGCGAAACCCCACCGCCCCTGACGCAACAGATTATATCGTTATAATATGCAGAACATGCCGTCTTATTAAATATTCATTATATAATATATCATAATTATAGTAATTACGGGAATACGACCATAACTACGTTTTTTTTGTATCGTTCAGGTCATATTTGATTGCTCTATATAGCAATCATCGATAAAGTCGATAACCTTGATTACTTTTGTCTTTCATTATGTATATAATTATAAGCAATTTTGTTAAATGATGTATTTTATGTACAACAATGATTGTGAAACATCTGGAACATGTTTTTCAGATGAGCGTTTCAAGCGAACTGAAGGGAATCTTCATATTAGGCGCCATTGAAACGGAATGTATTATATATTATTGTCTTCAGTATTTTCAATTTGGTCATATTTATTTGGCATTATTGTTATTTAATCTTAGAAAAAGATAATCATGTCAGAGTGTAATTGTAAACAATTTAAGACGCATTTAAGCTTATTCTGTATAATTTTGTAAAGCGCCTATAGAGATAATTTTATATCAGGCGCTATATAAATCGAATATATTATTATTATTATTATTATTATTATTATTTCCATCCAAAAGTCAAAAGGTATATAGATTAAGTCAAAGTTATTGATTTAGCAATGTCGCTCAAAATATTGAATACTGTGACCAAATTTTGCAATCAACTTTTGGAACTATTTGATAATTGTATGAAAATTAATGTGAATTATGCAACACAACCACGCCGAACAAAAATCAACACTCTTCAGATCATTTCTTCTTCAATATGAATAGAATCCATGCAATGCTTTTTGAATTATTCACGATCAAAACTGTGAAATGAAAACAAAACCTAGTTTAGGATTAAATTACTCTATAATTTTAAATAAAAATTCATATTGATAATTGTATATGAAATAGAGAATATTAGATACAGAATTTATATTTATGTACACATTTTCTTATTTGCAATATAAGAAACTGGATCTTTATCTATAAAGCGTCATAAGTGACATATCTAATTTTGGATGACAATCTGTGCATGTCTAATGTGAGCAAAAAAGGACATTAAAAGTGAATTATACAAATATAAATTTATGTTGTGTAATGTTGATTTCATTTATCTGTTATGTGTATTCCTGTATTTGCCAGGGACTCAATATTATACACTGGTATAATGTGTGGAAATGTCACGTTAAATAGATAATGGCCAAGTAATGAGCGAAAATGCAATCTGATATATCATTCGCTAACTCATTGCACTGACTTTGTACACAGTTATAAATTTCCAGTGGATAATTAACAATCCAAGCACTTTAATCGTAAATATCTTTTTAACGAAAGTGAAACAAAACTGTTCCATACTTCCATTGATAATAAGAATACAACACGGTATGAATGAACCACTATAAAGTTCTAAGTAATAATTGTTGATTTGGATAATGTTACTCGATTCCTTTATTAGTTGATTATATACAGTCAAACATGTGTAAAGTGCGTATCTCACCGGCGGAGACGTCGCCGCGACTGCCGCGACTGATCAGTCGCGGTAGTCGCGGCGACTCGGGAGACCCGAAAATGGTTTGCAATCTCACCAAGGCGAAGTCTCGGAGACGTCTCCGCGACGTATCCATGGGAGCAGGAACAAACTGTACCAAATGATAAAGAACTCAGTCACGTGGTCTCTAAAGTGGGTCAAGCAACGTCAAGTAATGTCGCGGAGACGTCTCCGCAACGTCTCCTCTCAGTCGCCTTGGTCTCCAGTAGGTCGCGGCGACGTCTCCCCAGTCGCGGACAAAATTAGTCTCCGCGACTGATGGAGAGTCTCCAACAAAATCGAACATGTTTGATTTTCCCGCGACTCCCCGGAGACCCGGATAGTCTCCAGGAGACGTCGCGGCGACGTCGCGGAGACGTCTCCGCGACCAGCGGAGACTGAGTCGCCAACTGGTCGCCAACTAGTCTCCAGCCCGGTGAGATACCACCTTTAGTGACAAACTCTCTATATAACAGCCACCTGTCTATAGTGATCACTTATTTTGTATCCCTTAATCAATAGTTACCCTTATGTATCGACCTGTCTATAGAGGCCACCTCCCTATTAAAAGGGTCACCTATCCTGTCTCCCTCGAATGAGACATGTTCGACTCTACTCTTTATATAACATGATAACAATGATACATCTTTATTTTCATTCTACTCTTAACAAGAATAAACCCACACTCATATTACACATAATACAAAGTCTCATACATAAATAATTAAACAAATACAATTTTGAATTAATTTCTTTGCTTTGATCAAACATGTTTTCTTAATTGTGTTGATTCCTTAAATTAATAAATCATGAACTGGAAAATAACAACAGCATGTCTGCGAAAGTCCTACACAGCATTATAAGGTGTTGTCACATATAACCTGATAGCGGCCCCGGATAGCGGCATGCACAAACACAAACACATCCGCGGATAAAACAACGGACAAAAAAACCCGCATTCGCCGACCAAAAAAACGGGCAAGAAACGCAGATGAACGGATTTAAAATGTTGCTCTCCGTCGGTTGTCAATCGGCGAATCGTCGCATTAATACGCAAGCTAAGTTTTTCCATCCCTTTCATTATATACTTTGATAATCTACTTAATTGACCTTGATGAATGAGAAAATATACATCAATGTATTACATGGTGGATTAAAACAAATATGCATCTCATTTTATAAATATTTTACTAAATTAGTCACACATAGTTTTGATAATTCCAGTGTGGGTTTATACTGCATGGATAAACTTTGGTATTTCGAGTAACTTCTTTTTTTAAGCCGTTTAGGTTCAAATTTAGATATACTTTGAAACGTTAGTTGGTTAGAAGTATGTTAATACTCCCCTTTGTCCGGGTATTATTATTTGTCTTGCCCACATTAATCATAACATTATGAATATGTTATTAATTTCCCATAAATACAATAACATTATTTGTAGTAACTCCATCGATTCATAAGGCTACTCCTCCGTACGTCAGACTGTTTGTTCAGACTTCATATTTTGATTTCATTCAAGATGTGTTATTATTAACATTCGCTCCATTTTCCCCCTTTTAATTATGGCTTATACCCATACATCACAAAAATACAATGTTTCGTCGCTATTTGATCAGCTTCGGTTAAACACTGTAACCATGGTAACCTTTCGATAGGTGTCCGTTAATAAAGCAACAGGGGAAGACCACGTTTTCTTTTTGTACGCTTTACCCCCTCCCACTTCCCCGTTATCTACCCCCATAATCCATTTTCTTCTATTTTCTTTTCCACTCGTCTTCTTTCTTTAATGAACGAGTTTTATTCAATCTTTTTAAACTGATTTTCAATCTCCACGCATTGAAATTCAGACATAAGAAACACTGACCGGAAATACATTTTAAAACTAAAACACAGAAAAGAAGAAACTTGTGCTTCATCGCGGCTGGGAATCGAACGCGAACCCCTAAATAGTAATTTTTGTTGTTGTTGTTGTTTTGAAAAAGCATAACCGTCGTGTCTGAGAATGAATGAAGGAATCTCTATTAGGTATAGTAACGATAAATGTATAATTGAAATTATCATAACCATTGTATATGATATGTGTATTATTACATTCACAATAGTTTGAACTTTGTGTCAATAAAAAAATAATTTTGAGCGTAAGAGTGTGTCAATAATGGAAATAATACTACACAATACAAGTTTCCTGTCACGATAATATGTCGACAAAATGCATATATTTGTAAAAGATTGACATTATTGTTGTTTCTATGCTGTTAAAGCAAAGTTTTCAAACATTCTTCGAATGATTCATCATCACCAAAAAAGGAAGGGAACGCAATTTGAGGTATGTTTTCTTTTGCATTCAAAAACACCTATTATGTATGATGTGACTAAATGATGACCTGTGTGATGTGTCTGTATGCGTATGATTGTTTGAATGGTGAGAGAAATTTATATTGAATTGAATTGAATTTATTTCCACTTAAAAAGCACCCATAAAATAGAAATTATACATACAAATTAATTGAGTGGTGGAGTACATAGAAGTCAAAGGCTTGTCGAGAAAGGCAAGATATTCAATATGAATTGAACATCTTTTAATTTCAAACCGATTCGAATTTTCGAAAGGTTACAAAATAATAATGTATGCCTTTTAAAACTAAATTAAATGTACCATTTAAACAACTTTCTCCTGAGTCAAGGCTTGACAATTTAAACGATATCGTAATTTAAAATTTTAAAAATACGTGCAATCTACAGTCAACTACCATATATAATGAAAACGTTTAAGCTTGATAATTGCCATTTTCATTATATTATTATAATGGCATAATTAGCCAAAGTAGAAGGAAGACAAACTTCAGTTTCTCGATGGTTGCCAAAGAAAACTAAATTAAGGTGAGAGGTGGAACACTTCCCCGTGTTACGTTTTACATGAGAATATACAGATCCAAAACGGTCATCTTTTTTTTTTCTTCGCAAAGTTCAAGTGTGCATCGTGATCCTAGATACGCAGGAACGCCTTGTAAAACCGGTGAAAACGTTGAAACATCTGTCAAGATGAACACACAGTCTGAGTGCACATGCTCAACAAAATTAATCACGAAGCGAGCCATTAATAACACATTATTAGCTCTAAGCAAACACACGTCGAGATTGACAAGGATTTTATAAATAAAAACACTCTCTTCTATCTACTAGATCAAAACAATTACAGATAACAAAACGGGTGTGCCGGTGTGTTATTCTACTTACAGAAATACTCGAGTATTTAAGAGACAGACACTCTAAATGAATTCACAAGATCCACTGTAAAGACGCCGCACTGACTTTGGTTTTATGATCGTCTCGAGCACTTGCATAATTGTTTTCATTTTATAGTAGTTTGTGATCATCTCGAACTCCTTCAAAATTGGCGTTAATTTCGTAGTAGCTCGTGTTAATTTGAAAAGATTCTTTATGAGTTCACCTTCACGGCAAAGATGTACAGTTTTCGTAAGTATCATCTGATTCTAGTACTCAATTTTTAAAATGTATCATAGATGGTTATTTTCGTACCGGTCTAACAATCCGGAGGTCTCGGTTTCGGCTTATTTTCAGGTATTTCATATATTTCTGGTCTATGTTTGAATTTATTTTATACAAAAGCTAGATCACCATTCGCCTGATCCTTCACGCTTGTCCTTAGTTGATTTATCAGGCGCGGCGCTACGTTCGAAAAACACACTGCATTGGGGTGGCAAGCATTGTTTGTGAACAATGCTTGCTCCCCCAATGCATTGTGTTTTCCGAACGTAGCGCCGCGCCTGATATTATCCTTCTTTTTTGAGTCAGGTTTATATAGCTTGGCATGAGCATTAAAATGGGATGCTGAGAGGCCAGTGCCACCATATTATGGCCTTGTGGTGTAGTGGTTTCGAGCAACAGTCTATAGCAATCCGGAGGTCCAGGCTTCGATTCAAGTCTAACCGCATTTTTCTTTGCTAATGTTCAATTAAAAATGGGTACTATACAATGCCTCACTTATAGGAAGTTGTCTTTGATATAATAGTCATTTCATAATGTCATAAATTAAATACATGTTCATGTGGTATATTGTGTGTTCAACGGTTGTTCCACTGAGACGGCATCTGGCTCCACCGACCGTCTCCTAACGTCAGATTTATAAAAAGAAAACCCCGTTAATAGAGTCCGTTATTTTTGACTAGTCTAATTCACGCCAAATCACAAAGAGCCGACTCGATCCGATCCGACTGGTTCTCAGTCAGGCTAAAGTCGGTTTCGCTCAATCGCAGCCGATGCAACATGTTGAATCGGCCTCGACTGACTCCTCCGACTGGCTCCTGACTGGCGAAATCGAAATCCTGAGGCCACGCATACTGAGCCGATCCGACTTCAAAACTGTCGGATCGGTTTGAGTTGGCTCTGTGTGTGTTGGGCTTCAATCACTACATCCACCACCAGCACTGGTACGCAGGTATATCGCAAGAAAGTCATCAAATTAATATCTTTATTATTTTGTATTTGTTTGAAATGTGTATCCCTTAACTGATGCATCCACCACTGTTTTTTTTCCTTCTTTATAGCATATTTCGTGACGTTGCTTGCAATAGTGTACTTCACAATGCATTCCACCACAACCAGCACAAAGACACTCGCGAGAAAATCATCTAAATCAGTATCTTATCTGTTTTGTTTGTCAAAATAATATATTGGATGTATCCGTTGGGTGATGCTCAATTAACTTTCATTATTTTCTCTTTCATAGCATATCGACGCGCAAGTACATCACAAGAAAGTAATCAAAACCATTGTATTAAGTTTTCTTTTAAAATATTATGTCATAATACTCAGTCAAATGTAATTATTATATCATTAAAAGCACATTTATTGACATTGCTAGCGATATATTATATTACTTATATGCATATGGCCACCACCACAACATACTCACACGCAGGAACATCGCAAGAAAATCATCTAAATCTATAAATATTTATTATATTCAATATTTTGTCATAATAATAGAATTATTGTTTTTAACATTTTCTCTCTCTAAGCATATTCAGTGACGGTGTTATAAATAGTAGTTAATATACTTTCTACCACAACCGACACGAAGGTACATCGAAAGAAAGTCATCTATTTAAATCTTTTGTAATAATTTATTTAATCGTAATATTTAAAGGGGTAGTTTAGTTTTGGTGAGGCTGAACTTTAGTAGCCAAAACCTGCACAGTTACATTATAAACTAATAGTAATAACTCCACCATGCTCGAAAGATATACAAAATTACAAACGACTAAGTAAAAAGCCTGTTATCATTCAAAAAGAGCCATTAAAACACAAGAGGGCGCTTTTTAAAAAGGCATTGGTTTCCACCATTTTTCATACAAAATTATGCATGTGATGTTTTATTGATATAATGATTAAATAGCGAGTTCATCAACAACTATTTTAAAAACGCTTTTTAAAATTTTTGAAAAAGTGCAAGCATTTTTTTATTTTTTTCTAAAAATCATCTAATTATTTGGGCCCCAGATAATTATAAGATCAGTTATATTTATTGATATTTCAGCCGTTTCTGGGTCGATTTTGACCAAATAAAGTTTATTCTGCCATTAAAATTGTATGTTCTCTCAAATTCGACACTCAGTTTTGCATTACCTCACAAACAAATTGTGATGTGCAGCGCCCTCTCTACCAAAACTAAACTACCCCTTTAACTGTCATTATTTTTTCTTTCAAAGCCTGCTTGAATGACGTTGCTAATAGTGTACGTCACTATACCCTACACCCCGATCGACGCGAAGGTATATCGCAAGAAAAACAATCTCTTAAATGGATAGTTGAGTTTTGGTATATATGAGTACAGTTTTGGTCAAACTGAATTTTAGTCACCAAAACCTGCACCATTACATTACAAACTAACTACATAACAAACGACTAAGTAAAAAGCCTGTAATCATTAAAAAAGAGCCGTTAAAACTTAAGAGGGCGCTCTCTAAAAACTCATTGGTTACAACCATTTTTAATAAAAATTGTGCGTGTGATTTTTGTTTAATGATTAAATAGAGAGATCATCAACAACTATTTAAAAACATCTTTTGTAAATTTTTGAAAAGTGTAAGCATTCATTTAATTTTTCAACGGTTGGTTCAAAATTATTGAATTATTGTGGGGCCCCACAATAATTACAAATAGTTGTATTTATTTCACACTATTTGTTTCTTTCAAAGCATATTTAGTGACGTGGCTATAGCAAAAGTGTATTTTAATATGCTCCCACGGCAACCATCGCACAGGTACATCGCAAGAAAATCATCGTAATCAATCTCTTCATTTAAACAATAAATTCTTGTCATTTTTAAAATGTCCTTTCTCTTTCAAAGCATATCTAGTAACGTTTCTAGCAATATTGTACGTTACTATGCCCTCCACGACAACCGACGCTCGGGTACATCGCAAGAAAATCATCAAAATCAATCTCTCTCTTTCAATATATTATAATACATTTGTTTTTATATTTGTTTGTATATAATTATACTCCATAAACTTTAATAATGTTCTCTTTTAAAGCATATCTAGTGACGTTGCTAGCGATAGTGTACGTTACTATGCCCTCCTTGCCCTCCTCAGGTACATCGCAAGAAAATCATCATTATCTTCATTTTAAAAATATCATTGTAATTCATTGTAATTAATCATTGTAATTCATTGTAATTAATTGTTTAATTGTCTTTCTCATTCAAAGCATATTTAGTGACGTTGCTAGCGATAGTGTACGTTACTATGCCCTCCACGACAACCGACGCGCAGGTACATCGCAAGAAAATCATCCTTGGCAGGAGAAGCGGGCCTGAACATCGCCCCCTGTGGTCCGACGAGCGGATTTCGAACCCCTTTAACTCTTACGACCTCGACGGGGATGGGTTCTTGTCGCCGCGAGAGTTCCGCGCCCTCCCGCTGTGTAGAGACCCGGCCCCTTGCGGTAAGTAAAATAATAGGTTCGATGTAAATAGCGCCTAATATGATACAATTATCATCTTTAAGCGATTTTAAGTGATATATTAACTTCATAACATTTTTTCAAGTAACAGTTGAGACGTCAGTCATAATTATCCCAATATCATTGTAAGATTTTTCTGAAACATGAGTGATAATTTATTTGTATAACCTTTGCCCATTTGATTTGATTTTACTCAAACCGAAAAGCGTTACGGAACGCTTTTCACTAAGTTATAAGTTATCTCCACAATTAAAAGAGATGTTGGAAAAATAAAAACCCATTTCATTCTTCTGTTGCCTATTAGCCAAGCGACAATGAAAGTACAATTAAAAAAAAAAAAGAAGTGAAAGCTCCAAATTGCGTTCAAGACTATTTGGTTCTGGTATAATAATTATGCAATGTCTGTAGACCCCTGAAGACAGATTAAATGTACATCGTATATACACAAATGTTCATTTTGGTGGTGGAAAGTCAGTGGATATATATCATAAATATGCCTAATGGACTTTTAATCATTTGTTTTAATTTGGCACAATAATCAGAATATGAAAATATCTATGATTTTGAATTTTGATTTTGCCTTAAATATTAGATGATATTGCTTTTACCATGCCCGCACATTGGCGTTTTAACAACTGTCGGAGGTGGGGGAGGGGGGGGGGGGGGTGTGAGAGTGATAGAGACTTCAACCCTATCGATATGATAAAGGCGCTTTCACACCATATCCGACACGACACCACGGCATTAACCGATTCCTTGCATCCCTAGGTCACACTGACTGGGTGCAGTTGCGTAGCTAGTATTTTTCCAGTGGGGGAACCGGGGGCCTGACATTTTCATGAGGGGTTCACAACAGGTTTTCACCTAATAAGCAAAACAAAAGAAGTCTAGATGGCTACAAATTATTACCTGACAATTACATTATTTTGGCATATTCATTGTGCCATTTTTGTTCTTTCTACAAGCAAAATAATTTCCATTATAAATGACTGCAGCCCTATATACAAGTGCTACGAATAATTGGAACGCTTTTCATGAAGGGATACATACTTTTCAGGTTCAGGCTCTAAGCATTTTAAAGGTCTGAGAACCCGTTTTTAATATAATACAGAAAAAAAACCACGGTACGGTCGATTCGCCTCCAGCCCCCCCCCCCCCCCCCCCCCCTCAAGTTGGAGCTTATTACACCACTGCCTTTATTACAGAGGTGTGAAGAATATCACTATATCACTCGATCTATCAATTTCTGTATCACTCTCATTATCGTGACCGATTTTGCCCCAAATTTCCCTTTCTTCATATATTATGATCTTTTATTCAAAACGACCCTTTTGGGAATATGCTCTTCTTGATGTGGAACAGCGTCGCTTCAGGACACATTGTGAACGCGTTTAGATGCCGTACACTGCATGGGTAAAACGGTTCTATACCATTATAGCCATACGGGGGTGGCTAGGGGGCTGCAACCCCCCGGTAGTGTTGAAAACGGCATCTTTCATGCAAGAAGCACTCTTAAAATTTGAATACAATTATGCCATACTCGGTCAAAACAATGACATATTCGGGCAAACTCATTTCATATTCGGGCAAAGTCGTATCACATTCGGGCAAAGCATTATAATTTTAGGCCAATAAAACATTATTTTGGGGCAAAATCATGTGATATTCAGGCAAAATCAAGTCTATTTTGGACTAAACCATGAAAAACATCAGTAGGATAACATTTTTGGGCATCGAAGTGGGATAACTTTATGTTTTTGCTTGTCATGAACAAAAAAACAAGAAGGATAACAAATATTCGGACAAAAGATTTCGGCCCCCTGAAGAAAAAATGCGCCCGTACGCCTATGTATTTTACTATGCCTGAAAAAATTGGATCATTCATTTATATTGAATGATCATTGATTATGGATAATCTCATGTCAATTTAACTACGTCTAACTTGAAAACAAATCCCAGGACACAAGTAATACTGATTTGTCCACGGATTAAATGTATTGTCATAGTACTCCACTTCAATATTTTGTCAATCTATCCAAAGAAAAATTATCTTACTAACCTCATCGCTACGTATAAATTGCTAGTATACGCTTTGGTAAGTGATTACAAGTATCCGATTGAAACACGTCATCTACATAATAATTCAGCCTTAATGTTTTTTTGTTTTTGATTTTTTTTACTTTGCGATGTTTATGCTTGTTTCTACAATTATTCAGATGTAATATAACATTCCTTTCTTTTTATAATTAACCATATATAATGTGTTTTCTTTTACTTAACGATTTCTAAGCTTTTATATGGATGGATCCTTATGAACTTGGCGATGCTTATGATAATAATAGTCGTTGAGACTTATTTTGATCTCATGTATATGTCACGACGCGACACGGCGTATAGGGCACGTAGAGGGGGGGGGGGGGGGCACACAAAATGATGGGAGGCGCACCTTATGTATTTCTCTGTTTTGTTAGAAATTTTCCCCTTACGTTTTTTTTTTTTTATTGTTTTCCCAAATTATTTTGCCTGCCCGTGCCCCCTGTATAGCTACTCCACTGCGGCATTGACGCTAAATTTTTTTTTATCAATAGTAAAAGATAATACAATAAAGACAGACATGGTCACCAGGTACATAATATTATTGCATACATTCTTAACTCCAAGGGGAGCATACCAGCCATATGCTGCCATTTGTGCAGGACTAATTACAACCCGAACATGTATAAAAATTATATACCCGTTTTCACCCCCTGCATGGGTAGAGACTGAGCAGCAAGACAGATTAAATATCTTACTAATGGAAATGTATGTCATAATTTAAATGCAGGGTAATCGATTGGTTATCCACGCTCTATGGCCTATCCGATACGGTAGTACCACACCACGTGGGCCCATATTCATGCAAAGCACACTCACTAGTACCACACCACGTGGGCCCATATTCATGCAAAGCATACTCACTAGTACCACACCACGTGGGCCCATATTCATGCAAAGCACACTCACTTATTTTCACTCTAAGTGTATTTTATAGATGATAGGGCTAAGTAGACAATTTAAAATTATTTAAGTTGCTAAATAGGCTTAACTAAGTAGGAAATGAAGGTTTATCCAGATCTAACAACATAATTATAGTGAACAAGAAAAATTAAGCAGCTATGATATAAGCTAGTGTGTTTTTTATGAGCACGGGCCTTGGGGATGTTTTACAAAGATTCTAAAATCAACTTTTAAGTTGGACTTTAAATTATGGAAAGCTGTTAGTTGCTCTATAAAATCAATACAATTATTTTGAAGCTTAACATTAATTGGATTACAAATCATCAATACATTTTCCTACGAAGGAGATTTCATGTTGATGGTGTAACCTTTCCTACAAGTCTCTAATATTCCCGCTTTTGCTTTAATATGAATGTGTTTTTATTCCAATTAAGGCTACAAGTGACCTACTATAATTTTAAAGTTCAACTTAAAATCAAGGTTCAACTTAGAGTTGTGAAACACCCTCTTGATATCAAACTAGTATTCCATGTATGATAAAACATGTATTTTAATATCTTTCCAAATCAAGATAATTATGTAATTGATAGCGCAGGAGCGCAACTGAGCGCGGGGGAAGATAAATGTCTGCAATAACCGGTCACAACCCGAATGATTCATTACGTAATGAAACACAGACAAAACGGGGACAAAACGACAATAACAGGAAATTAATTTATATTATATAAAATATGGACCCAGAACTTAATTAGTATTTATTGTTTTCCCTGTTTATATCTTTCCCTATCCAGATATGACATTGATAGCGCAGGAGCTACAGAAGCAACTAGAATCGGAACAAGACGAATGGCGGCAATAATAATTGGTCACAACCTGAATGATTGACATAACGGAATACAGAAAAACGGAACAAAAGCAACAATAACCGGAGATTAAATTTGTGTTATATAAATAACTTTCTATTATTCTAATGACCAATTTGTTACAAAGAAAAAACAAAAACCAGATATTTGTGTAATGATTATATGAATACGAACTATATTATATTTATTGACCAATTTGTCACACAGAAAAAACCCAGAGATGAATGTAATAATTATTGTTTGAAAAACTAAATAATTATTTTCATTCACCAATTTATTATGTGAAATGCAGAAAATGCGAAATGGTTTTAAAGTCAACTAATCTTGACTCCAATTTATGGTTTACTTCTCCAACTATGTGTTATACAATAACACATACATGTTACCCATTTTGTGAAGACTTATAAATAAAAGCATTCTTTTTTTTTCTAACACGCATGTGTACAAAGTTGAATAGATTAAACGCGGTTTTGTCCAAAGTTATTAAAGTGGATTTAGCGCCTTTTGGAATTAAGGCTCTTCATTCGTGGTCTTCAGATTTAATTTGGGAAAGCAGAAATTGAAAAAAATCCCCGTGTCCTTTCACCAATTAGAGCTTACAATGCAGAATCGAAAAAGATATTTCTTATCTCCGAGGATTGTAAGTATTGGCATGTGGATAATCAGTGGCACGCATGGAACAAGGCCTGGATACCTATACTATTCAGTTAGGCGATAACTATTGTATTGACATAAGTAATAATCATCGTCTGGACTCTGGTATGATATTAGTAATGTTGGTCTGCCTGCCCTTATTCTCGAGCGTATAGGTTAAACACTGACTAGGTGCTCACTGCATGAAATGGAGAATATCACAAGCTGACACGAGTGCGGATCGAATCATCGAACCCACAACCTCCTAATTACTACACAGGCGTCATGACCATTAGATCACCGCGAGATCGCTTCCGATAGTAGTTTTGATCCCCTCCAGAGTATACACTTGTTATATTTTCCACATCAGCTTAAAACATACTAAAGTCCATAATCACTGCATATCTTATGTAATCTGAATTTGTAAGAGTTTGTAAGTGGCACAATGATGAAGAATATATCATTATATAGTATCCGTCTATCACCATTTGTCATACACAGTGTTACCATGGTTACGTACTGTTACAAAAGAAAACGTTGATAACTAATTCCTACTTTAAAAATGATATCCTTCACTCCCTCAAAAGCTCTTCTTTAAACCTCGGTAACTATATACACCGGATTGACCGTATTCATGTATCGTGTGAGCTATCTTGCTATAAAGCTTAGCGACTAGAAACAAATTTCTGTTTTGTTTCATCTATAAGTCGACCAAGGGCGTATAGGGGTACATTTTTTTTCTCAGGGGTCTGAGGTCTTTTGTCCGAATACCATCTTCCCCATTCTTGCCTGACAAGCAAAACAAAACAAAAAGGTTATCAAGATATAACCGCCCGAAAATGATTTACTCTGTATGACTTTTCCCGAATATGTATTATGATTTTGCCCGAATACGATATGATTTTGCCCGAATATGATATGAGTTTCCCGAATACGATAGGATTTTGCCTGAATATGACATGCTTCTGACCGAATATTATATACTGCCCGAATACGATATGATTTTGCCCAAATAATGGCCGTATTCAAAACTCCGGGGGGGGGGGGGGGGGTGCTACAGCCCCGAGTCCCCCGCCCCCTACGCCTATGAAGTCGACCTTTCCCTACTACTACTAGCATGACTAGTAGTGGCTCATTCTAATCGAGCATGTCACAAATTACATGTGCACGAACATGACTAACCACAGTCACATCATGTTTGATATATCAGAAATAAAAGATGCTTTAAACTGTTACGACGTTTAGATCTACAAACTTATACTTTTTTTCTTCTTCCAAATCGTGATATAAATTATTATAAATCATTATTTATGTATTTCAATAGAGTGGTAGCTCTCATCAAGAAAAGTAGAAGGTTATTAATAATAAAACAATATTATTGTGCCCCATTAATCGTTCATGAGATAAATTTCCTTAGCACCAGCATAAGTGTAATGTATATGTTTTAGTACAATAAAAGGGATTGTTGTTGTTTTAAAATATCACTCTGAGGGAAAGAATACGATGCTGCTTATTTGATTGCTTGTCTGATAATGTTTTGTAACTGAAAAAGAAACAAAAATATTTATTCATTAAAGTTACCGAATCAAATACCACTCCAGATTATTACGTTGTCTGTCCTTGCGTGTTGAATGATGTATGTTTGTACTGATTTGAGTGTCTGATTACTACATTATATTATAATCGAATGTAGTTACTGTAAAAAGATAAAACGATTGAGAGAGCCTGAGATTTCCTGAAAGACAAAATATAAACGCAATTACACTCAGAGTTGTTTTATTATTATTCTCATACGATGTTGCCCTTGGCTGGAATGCTCCCCAGGGAGTGGGAAATGTGCACTTTGTGTGCTGGATTGATTGCAGAATGTATCCGATGACTGGGGTAATAATATAATTGTAAAGCGCTTAGAGATGATTATCAATCGTGATAGGCGCTATATAAATCGAGGATATTATTATTATTATTATTATTATTATCAATGTTTCATTTGAAATGCATTTACACAATAATTTGAAATGTCTTGCGACTCCTATTTGTATAAATACATCTCTTGCATCGAGTAGTGAACATCCACAATATTTCGGGAATCTTCCATAAAATCCAAAGGTCTTGGTGCGCAAACGAGAGGATGATTTCGGGGCAGTTGATAAGCCCCGTATTGATATTCACGTAGTTCAAATCTTTTCTCTGTTTTCCCCTTTCATCCTCACTCCCCTCTTGCTCTTTTCTTGTTCTGTGCAAAATATCAGAAAATAATATTTTATCTTCGCATGGAAAATATTTGTTTAATCCCGTCCGGGAGCTATTTCCTTCAAATCACTCTCACGAACCGACTAATCCATATCCGTTTGCTATATGGAGTGGCCAAGAAAGAAAAAAAAAACGCTATTTGTTCCTATAACACGAGGACCAGACGAATCAGTTTGCTAGATGTGGAACTATTGAGGAAAAAATCATGAAATGACATACTGAAAGGATTTTACTCGAACAAACTTTATTTCAATGTCCATAATTATGATCCCTGATACTTTGCACATATTTTATAGAGGTCACATACTTTCAAATTGCAAATGCATGCGATGTGCCCTCGAATCAAATATACAACTATACATCATACACATTGGAAATAACTTCGTTACAATATTGCAAACATTGTATAACGATTCTTCATGTTCTCTATTACAAAGGTCACTAGCAATAAAGTGCAACGTTCAACCTATCTTCCTTTTGGGTTCGTTGGTCTTGATTTTATAGTCTTTCTCATCATAATATTATGCTACGGAAGATCTATTTGTGATATGACCCCTCCCCCTTTTCCCTCATCCGAATCGAATTCTAACTTTGTATGCCGCATAAATCCCAACGCATAAAGAGCCGAATCGACTCGATCCGACTGGTTTTTAGTCGGATAGTTGTCTCACGACTCGGATTTTGCCAGTCTCAAGCCAGTCAGGCCCGACTCTAATAGCATGACTGAAAACTAGCCGGATCGGGTCGAGTCGGCTCTGTCCGTTCAGCGTTATTCATGGGCACTCAGCAACATAACATCATAACAACATATTTACCATACATTCCCGTCTTTAAAAACAGTTTTGGCTGCCCCAAAATACTACGTTCATTTCCCCGATAATAAGGTTATTTGCCCGAATAATAGACTGATTCCCCGGATGTTGGTTTATTGCACAGAGTTCTAGTCCGGAGGCACCCTCAAATCGTCGTCTCGTTGATGGCGTTATTCTATTTCTAGTAATAAAACTTCTCCACTTCCCGAAACCCGTTTTTTTTTCCTATTCAAGAAATTGACTCTGAAATGAAGTGTGAAAAGAGGGCACTGCCCTCTCTAAAAGATCATCGTGAAAACTTTCAATTTTATAACGGATGGGTTGACGTCATCATTTAACAAAAAAGTATTGTCGTATCAAATTCTGTATTCCATTCACGTGTGGGAGTGAACAGTTGTGTATTAGTTCTGATCTTCGCCTTTCAATCTTTTTAAACCCTTATCCTTTTGACTTACTAATAATAATAAAAATAATAGCTGATTTTTATATAGCGCATTTCAGAACTGGTGAGAACTATCAATGCGAATACTGAATGTGATGAGAGCATAACTACTATCATTGCTAGTCACTTAATTCCTCATGAATATTCCCGATTACAAAAATAATCAATATTTTATGGGCCACTGTCGTCTGCTTTCAATGCCCATAGGAGGCGGCCATTTCTTCAACTACTCGCGGTGAAATGACGTGGCAGGCGGAGAACACAATAGCATTATCGTAACCCGCTATTGCTCTCTCTGCCCACATGTAAATTGGTACTTGGTTGGTCAGGGTGAGCTACAACATGTGCGCAGCTTTAAGGAAGCACCGGCTAGAGTGTTCCCTAGGGAGTGAAGAAAGTGCACATTGAGTGTTGTATTGACGGTACGTGTATCCGATGCCTGGGGTAACAAAGGTAGGCTGCAAGGCCCGTTACAAGAACAATTCCACCGTTACTGAAGAGGCTTCTCTTGAGAAACAAATGACAGGGCCAATGATTTTCATCATCATATCCTCATGACATCACCACCAGTATTACCATCATCATCCATATTATGAACGATTTATTTGCATCATCATCATCATCATTAACGTCATCAACATCATCACCACAATCGTCATCATCATCATCATCATCATCATCATCATCATCATCATCATCATCATCATCATCATCTTCATCATCATCATCATCATCATCATCATCATCATCATCATCATCATCATCATCATCATCATCATCATCATCATCATCATCATCATCATCATCATCATCATCATCATCATCAATTCATCATCATAATGATATCGTCATTACATACATGTCGCAATGGTATTCATTAGAGCTTGTAGAACTGAAGTATGATTTTAGTTACATGTGTAGATGAAACACTGGCTATAAATAAAAGCCAAGATTCATTATCTACCACATACTTATTACGCAATGGAAATCCTCCCTGTGTCTCAGAATTCTGATAGCCCACATATTTCTTAGAATCATCGGTCATGTCTCGAAGAGTTTGGCATTATTTTGAGTTGGATGTCATATCATATTAACCCACTTATTTGATGTAATTTCGGTTCAGAATCTAGCTGAAAATGTTACAATTGGTAATAAAAAGCAAATGAATCTTATACTTTTTGGGTAAAAATGTTATTTTGAATCGTTGAACCCTTTTGCAATGTTGAAAGGAACTATACATGTGCGAAAATATATCAAAATATAATTCATTGATATATTGATACAATAGTTGAATAAAGAACTACATACTGTACATGTAACAATTAATCAGTTGAAATGCACTTCCGTTATTCTTTTCATTAATGATTTAATACACATCTTTTAATGACCTTCCACCAACATGGGTGTACGGACAAATCTTTCCGAGGGGATGAAGTTGTTTTCCCTATACGGGGGTGGGCGCATCAAGACAACCCAAAATAAGACAATTAAATGCAAAATAAAACATGCCCCACCTTAGGCACCAACGCAACATTGGCAACGATATAAATGTCTAGGCCACTGCACTGGTCATGCTAAAGTATGTCTTGGCGAAATGAGGAGGCACTGTCCAGTCCAGTCCGTAGAGCACATACGTATAGGAAGTAAGATCCGGGGCTGGAAATGACGTTGATCAGACTGGAGAGCTCATAATGTCGGTCTAATCTTTGCGGGCTTTTATCTCAGCTTATTCTACTCTATACGATCATTGAAAACAAAAACAGAAGGATAAGAAGAGGTACGTAGGAGAAGAGAAGAATATAATGCAATAATAATCCTGAGTCAACTGCCGTCGCAACGTAATATTGATCTTTCTCACTCCCTCTCCCCTCTTCATCTCATCATCTCATCTTCTTCTTCTTTTTTTTCCCCACGGACTTCCAGTTGATTGAAAATAAATAACTTTTTTCGAGATTGATCCGAGTTTACCTTGGGCACGATTTCAATTTCGCCCGTATACCCTGTTATGTCGACTGACTCCAGATGACGAAACAAGGAACATCTTTGGTGGATTGAGGGCTCAACATTTAATCAGTGGTGTAGCGAGGTTCAACCCCCGTCAAGTCAGCAGGGGTGCGAATGGAAGGGGGTCAATGATGCCTCGAATGGGCAGGAGGGGAGGGGGGCGTCTCCCCACCCGAAATGGTGTTTTCTTTCCTGTTCTTCTATTCCGTATTAGTTTTGATAATATACTCGATGTATGTAGTGCCTATTAGTGTATGATTAATTATCACCTTAAAGCGTTTTACAATGTTACAACTACAATACACCTGGTTAGAAAGCAGAGATATTTGATTAATTTTCATGGTGAATGATAAGTGCCATGAGCATACACAGGGTTCGAACTCGGATCCAATGATTGAAAAGCACGCGTTTCTTGCCATATATACCACACGTCCACTTTTCAGCAACGTTGCTGGGACAGTGAGGGATGCAAGAATTGCAATAGAGGGGCATGACTTTTGCTCCTTGGCCCCTGGAACCCTTCTGGCTGCGCCCCCGTCATCATTTAATTGAGTATTTCAGACGTGGGGCACTTCATCATGTCATTGATGAGGAATGACGCCATCGCTCGGCCCATATCCTGGTCAACCAGGTGCCCGACCCCGATGATGATCGGAAATACCAAACCCAAACAATATATTCGTGATTTGCTTTTGAATAAACTATTACCCTTTTATTCACAAAATTGACAGTAAACTACTTTGTCAAGTCAGATCTATAAAAGGTAATCCGATATTACTTTTATTCCGAATCGAGCCCACTGCTTAATTCCCAGAATTTCCTCCTCCGATGGTCCACATTTCGTTTTCATGGTTATTAACCGTTTCAATTCAAATCAATTTAATTTAATTTAATTGAATTGAATTGAATTGAAATGAATTAAAATACTTTGTCAGCCCAAAATTGTCTAGATGTATTAGAATAACACTACATCGACACGATAAATGATTTTTTTTTTTTTATAATTGGCTGAAATGTACATAGGTAGTTTTAATTCAAACAATGGTTTTAAAATGGCCACGGTTTTATAGCGCATATAGCGCGTTCATCTCTCATTTTCAATACGGATCATATTTTAGCCGTCAAAACTACTTATCATGACATATTTTCATCAATTGAAACTACTGAATTTATTATAAACCGTCATAGTATGTTCGTTCACTTATTGTTTGCTTTATCACGGAATAACAGTTTTCCTCACAAAATGGAAATGTTTACACGTAGAAGAAAGTGGTCCATTGTTCATTTGAAATATGGTTTAGTTTGTAAATTTCAGCAATCATAATGTTCTCTAAATCTATCAATACCCATATATACATCAGCTATCAAACATTGAATTAAAACATTATGTTCATGTTCCTACCTAAGCGTTCAATGTATTCTATACATGTGCAGTATGTTTAAACAAATAAATCGTCAAAATTCCATACGTTGACGAAATGGGAATTTTATCTTGGGACACCAACAAATTTATTTTCATAGATACGGTATGGGTAATGATAGTCATGATTATGGAGAACAACATGTTTCTAAACAAACTCTCAAGGTTGTGTTCTTCAAGGGTATACTAAACCGTAAAACCTCCTTGGTAAAACAGTCCACCGATTAAACCTCCTTGACAAAATCCACACTGGCATGACTGGTATCAAACTTTAAATCCACACTCTCTGTGGTGTCGAACGATTATGTGGGTGTATTGCGCACAAGCACAACTATAACCCCGATTATCTGATATGAAATACCTTGGCGCTCGACGTGTTCCCATTATGTGATAATTTTATTGTAATATGCGGCATAGCTTTTGATGGGAGGTGGGGGGGGGGGGGCATTTATCTGCAATAGATTCACAAAAACAATATACTAGTACGACAAAACATGAATTAACTTTAATATAGAGCGCCCACTCGGCCCCTTATAGTGCCCAAACATGTAGATTACACATCACATGGTCATCCGATGTTATGCGGTATTTGACGCACGGCACAGAAGACATCCAGGAGTTGATCTAAATTATTCGTTACATCAGAAGTCATTTTGAAGGACTGTAATATAGTTTCCCTTTAGGATATTTGTTTTGAAGGTAAAGTATTGGGTATTCTCATATTCCGCAATCCTTGAACTCGATGTTTGTGTGTGTTTGTGTGTGTGTGTGTGTGTGTGTGTGTGTGTGTGTGTGTGTGTGTGTGTGTGTGTGTGTGTGTGTGTGCGTTTGTGTGTGTGTGTGTGTGCGTTTGTGTGTGTGTGTGTGTGTGTATGTGTGTGTGTGTGTGTGTTTGTTTGTGTGTTTGTGTGTGTGTTTGTGTATGTGTGTGTGTGTTTGGAGTTAAATGTTATAGTATGTGTTTAGAAAAAATGTGTTTGAAGAGATCTTAGCACCCCTCCCCCACCTCCGGCAAAAATGTTTCCACCTAAACTTAAGTCCATGTGCGAGATGGGAGACATTGACGGTACCTATCATATTGAATTAGAGGCAAGAATGTGCTATCTAATTTACGCCATGTCCTCTCAGGCCAACACCGATGAAGAAAGCTGGCTAAGTTGCTTCATAGAATTGTTACAGATCGTGAAAGGGCGAGGATTGTTATCAAATAATGAAAAATGCCGTTTCCACGGTGATATCATTGAAAAGTACATGAAAGCAAGTAAAACAGGTCAATATTTTCACCTATCTGAGAAGAAGCATGATCGCATCAAATGGAAGAAGCGAGGGCGAGATTAAATCGATCTAGTTACTTTGTTAACATGAGCAAAATGTAACGAAGTGTTGAGAAAATATATATATTTGTATGATCCGATATGTCCAATGAGTGATGTGTGAAAATGTAATGTTTAATGGATGTTACCTAGCCGAGTATAATGAGCGAAAAATCATATATTTAGTAACTAATTGCCATAACTTTGTGCACAGTTTAAACACTCCTAGAGAGACTTTCACATCCGAACACTTCCATCATAAATATCTTTAGAACAGAAGAGAGACTTTGAAACCTGTTTCCTTTATCCATTATTGACAATACGAATACAACAAGGTAATACATACTATGTGAGACCTGCTATATTTGTAAGTGAGTCTTGTGGATTTGGCATTTTGATAATGTTACTATAGAGAATGACGTTAGCAAGGTAGGCATTCTATTAGCTAGCGAAGGTTTGCAAGCACGGGAAAATAAAATTCGAAATTCAGTGTTAATGTATATATAGGCAGAGGGTCAGCGTCGAAAAAGATAATTAATGTTGCCAGATCTTTACAAATGTCACCTAAACTTATAGCGCACTTTCTTTATTATGAAAGTTATCACGATGATACATGAATGCAGAAGTGCACCTCGAAGATTTGTTTGATTTTTTATATCGAAAAATCAACAATTTTGCATGATAACTATCTCAAAATTTGCTTTTGTGATAACATACTTTTTTTCAATCAAATTCTTTAAGGGTCATTCAAATTCACGCATTGCCGCGTAATCGTTGGATTTGGTCTATCAAATTCCGAATAAGTTGAAGAGAATTCATGCATACTCAATAGCTTTCGTAAATAGACACGGGAGTACATTTTAAAGGCACTCGAATTCGCGAATGTGCATAAATTTAACGCGTCATCCCTGATGAGCACGCACGCAAAGCTGAAATTCGGCTGCACATTCGCGAATTCGAATGCCCATAAATGAACTCCCGTGTCTATTCACGAAAGCGGAATTTGAAACACCGAACCCAACGATTACGCGGCAATGCGTGAATTTAAATGACCGTTAAAGAATTTGATTGAACAAAATATCAAATCGAGCGGGAAAACCAATAGGATTTGTGAACAAAATGGCTTCAATCAAATGTCCTCGCTATTTAGAAAACATGTTTTTTGTTGGTAATAATTATGAACATGTCAACATGCCATCGGTTTGTAATCCACATAGTTGATGTGTCTGGTATTAAAGGGGACCACCAGGCAAAGAACAACACATTATTATATGTTTTGGTACCGTTTTGTGATATCAAATAGATACCCAACATTTTGCAAAGGGTTGTGTAATTCATAAACAAAGCATAAACAAAGTCATAAACAAAGCAATTCTTTTCCACCACTTACGGAACCACTACTATTTTCTGGTTCCTTACGTGCCAAACATTTACGAGTGCGCCAATGCTATTCACGCGTACGTTTGTAGACAATAGAATCCCGGGCGATTCGTTCGCTCTGCACACATTAGTCTTCGCAATTCAGACCGCATGAACGCATGCTTTAGAATGGTGATGTGTTTACCAAATTTTTTCTTTTCTTTCTGGAAACATATTTTTGTGAACTTGTTGATGGAATGGAATACTAAAGATGTTACCTTTCTTTAATAAGAATTTTATTTTGGGGTGGTGGTACCCTTTAAGTTAAAAAAATAAAACTCTTTGTAACTTGAATCTTGTTTGGACTGGTTGTGTTGCATTATTCAATAATTATATAATCAATCAATATTTTAAAAAGTAGATTGCAAAATGTGGTCCCAAAACCATGCTGAGCTGTACCAAATTGAAAAGCTGTGCACAAGTAAATGAGTGTGTCCACTTATTTAAGTGTGTGTCACACAATGTTATTATCCGCTGCTGCGTTCATGACGCTTTTGATATTAATTGAGTTTACTAATTATGGTATAATATTATACTTCAAATCACGTGTTGTGATATAAATTAGTTTAGCACAATGAGTCTTGCCTCTGGATATTAGCATTGCCGATCTCTCTCCTAGATAAAAACGCCCTCAGCTATAGAGAAAGAAAAATAAAACCACTGACACGAACTTATACCGATATACACTGTACTGATTAATTTCTTGACTGCTAGCGATGCGAGAGACATGCTATACTATAAATAACATAATGCTGTGATACTATCATTCGTCAACCATCGCATAATAATCATGTATTGAAGATAATACAACGACGCAATAATATATTATGCCAACTGAAACAAAAAACCGCAATGCTAAATTAGTGTATTGTATTCTTAAAATGAGCCAAAAATAAAAAATCGATTTCCTTCGCCACACCCTTCGCACTTTTTGTTAATCGTGTTAATTACAGGCTGCGCCAGTGGCGTAGCAAAATAAGGAGGGGTGGGGTGGCAATAGGGCATTTATGTTATTCTGATACTTTTTATAATGAACGCGAGCCTTCGTCTTCATCTGTACTTCTTTTCCTAATAACTTTGTGAAGATGTATATCTTGATCTTATAATATATCCTATAGACTCACATTCATATTTTTCACATAAAAACTTGTCCTACACTTACAACTAATTTACTCTCCCTTATTATTGTATTACTCTCTTTTCGATTTTCCCATGTGAATTTCCCATGTGAGGTCTTAAACATTCCCCTCATCTTGATATATCGTTCTGATACCCTCTTCCCATATGTTATTATAGTCTATGCCTCGTTTCATTTGCATAATTACATGAACATTAAAGTAACTAGAATTTCAAATAACTGCCCCTAAATGGGGTTCTCTTTAATATCACTCTTTCCTCTGGTGAAAGTGGTCTGAGAAGCATGACGCAGTCTCAGTCGAACCAGAGACTTATGTATGGTCTTTTCTTATTACAGTTTGCGTCTGTTTCCCGTTATACTACGCCAATCTCATTTGTATCATACACAATTGAATGCAGTATAAAAGTGAATCGACTTCGGAAGAAAAAAGGGAATATGGTACTTTTAAAATTCTCTTTATTTTCAAGTGATCCATTAACTTCACGAGATTTTTCAAAAAGTGAACTTTTAGACTTCAATCTTATACCAATATCATTGTGAGATATGTCAAAATGATGTGTGAGATTTTCATAGGAAAAAGAACACTTTATTCTTTATTATGCTTTATTTCATCACCTACTGCCCACTTATTTTGACTACAATCTAAATGTGTTCCGGGACGTTTTTCAATTAAATCATAAATATCTCCATAATTGGGGGGACATTTTAAAAATCAAGACCCATTTCATTATTCTGCTATCATAAGCCAAACAACGAAATACAAAACAAGTGCAAAAGCTCAGAGTGATTTTGGTTGATTTTGGCAAAGACAATGGATTTATTTAATGAAAGTTTCACGGTATACTTTATCTTTCCTGGTTGTATCCTACCAATATTGTAGTTCGGTGTGGTACACCGGGGGTGTTTCACAAAGATTCAAAGTTGAACTCTAAGTTGGACCCAACTATTATGAAAATCCGTTAGTTTCTTTGTAATTTTTTTGAAACAGTTGTTTTGAATAGGCATAGCGTTTGATAACATCAGTTATATTAGTTATTATCATGTATCAATAAGCCTTGACACAATTGATATATTTATTTGTTGGAAGTATCAAATACTTGAATTTGAATATGTTTAAGTCTAAGGCTACAAATGGCTTTCCATAAATGTTAGGTCCAAATTAGAGTTAAGTTCAACTTATAATCTTTGTGAAACACCCTCAGGTTCCCCATAATAAATGGGTTAAGGGAACAACGCTGAGGCCTTGGTCATTGGTTTGAAGCTGGACTTTCCAATCAGATATTGTTTTCTTTTTGCCAAATCTAGGGGAAGTCGATTCGTCATTTTCCTGATGAATTGACATGGTTTTTGGAGCGAATAATTTGGAAGCGAAGCGTAAAGTGCATCGCGAGTCCATCAATGTGTCTACTGCCAGCGTGGGCTTAAAGGGATTCTTGAGATTATAAGAATGTAATTAGCCTATACTTTATAGTTATTCACCGAGTCTTGATTTACTTGTTAGTACATGTGGCTTAATTAAAAACGTGAATTAATATCGCATGTGAGAGTTAAAAAAAAAAAAAATTGCCTTGGATATGATTAATATCCACTAAAGAATTATGATCAGCTCCCAGATATTCGTTTTCGATACCAAAGCAGTATTATAATGTCTATAAACATGTGTGTACTGTGCGAACTTGAAGGTTTGTCACAAGATTTCATTATTTAAAGGGCAATGAAACCCAAGCAAAATGTTGCTTTCATAGTCTTGAGGAGATTAAGAAGAATAATCTCTGAAAGTGAGAGCATAATCGGTTAAGAAACAAGAAAACTACGGCTCTTTGAAGATGTCCATTTATTCCTATGGGGAACTCAAATTGGCAATGCACTCTGATAAGTGTGTGGACAACTCCCCACATGTTTTGTACACAAAAGTTCCCATTTTTACAGTTTTCGTCATAGTCACATTTTTTCATTCCCCCAACTCATGATATGTTATGTATAAAATCATTCTACAAAACATATGTTGAACTCGAACGAAGGGTAAACATACATTTTGAGAAAATTTAACAAAATTGAAATTTTGTGTACAAAATGTATGGGGAGTTGTCCACAACTTTGCCAGAGTGCGTTGCCAATTTGAGTCACTCAAAGAAATACATGGCTCTTTTCAAAGAGCCATATTTTTCTTTTTTCTTGACCGATTGTGCTCAAATTTTCAGGGACTATTCATTATATTCAGTGTCTTATAGTGCATACAACAATTTGTCTGGATTTCATTGTCCTTTAAGAAATTGCCATGTTTGTTTTGTTCAACAAAATTAATGTGCACTAGCAATTTCCTTTACTTAACATCAAATACTTATTTTAAGTCAATTTTTGTATGGGTGACATCCCCAGTAACTTTAATGGTATATTTATAATATTGCACACAAACTTGTCGATGTGTAATGATGTAACCCCTTGACCCTTTTAGTTCGGAATGGCTTAAAGATCATCAAGCGTGGGGAATCTGAAGATGCTACACCGCGGATCGCTATTTCGAAATAGGATCCCGCTCAGTGTACAAGGCGTTCGCAAGATGACAGCGTGCACCTTGTCGATGTGTAATGCTGTATCCCCTAGAGTCTAGACCTAATGGCCCGGATTCACAAAGGAGGTTTGTAGTAGGAGGTTTGTACAAACCATGGTTTAAACCTTGGTCTACATCACATCTATGGAGTGCCATTTGTAAACTGATGGAGAAAGAATGTAAACTCCTTACTTGTTAGTCTTCTCACATGGTGAAATTTGCTGGTTAGCAAGCACTTACAATCATATCATTATAAATTAGAAATTATTTCACTTGTCTACGAGCAGCACTCCATAGATGTAGACCATGGTTTAAACCATGGGTTGTACAAACCTCCTACAAACCTCCTTTGTGAATCCGGGGCCTTTGAGTTCGGAATGCTCGGTGGATGAAATTACACAGCGGGTCACCATTTTGAACAAGGCTAGGTTTGTGCGCACTGCATAACACTGAGCCAGTGAGTATCCCGCATAACGTGCAGGGCGTTCGCAATATGGCACCGTAGGCTACATACTTTAATTCTTATCGCATGGGAAGCATATGTTTTTCTTATTAGATGTTCAGTCATGATAATTCGTTTTGAGTCATTTAATTAGTTTTTTTCTTTAGGAGAGGAAGAATCGTCTTATGTCTAAAAAATATTAAAAAGATAAAAAGATCTTAGAATATCCTTGGGCATAATATTCGTAATGACTATTCGACAGGGGATTTTTTTTGCAAAAGAAGCTAGTTGATACAAATCTGAATTAGATTTATTGGAAGGTTGCATTGATCTGATAATTATTTTAATCAATCTGGGAGTTAATTGTACATTGTCTTATGTTTAGATCGTATTCAAACAAATTTTGTACTGATCATAAATTTTGACAATGTATTGAAATTGTGAATTCATATCTCTTGTAATGAAACCTGTACATGTGATATGATTTATTCTTACATAAATATCATGATATACTGGTTTTTAGTATGATACCAGTTGTTATATTGAAGAATATGATTTCCTTTTTCATTAAAATGTAATTTATGCCTTTTCTGGCATATTTTTTTCAACTGTAACTCGAGCATTCTGGCACTTGTATGGATGGGTTCATATCTAATGGAGATCTTGATTTTCATTTCTTTTCATTGTCTTAGAAGGTTCTGGGTTATGACTTTTACATTTCAGGAAATATTGATATGATAAGTAGGGAAATTGCTTTAAAATGCATGTGATATTTGAACCTATAACTTGAAAGGAAAAATTTACTTCTAATATAGGATTTCTCGGTCAATTTCGTAAGTTGGCCACACGAATTCATTTTGTGTACATTCAATTTCGCCGATTTTGTCACCGCAGCTGTATTTTATAGTTCAAATTCGTTTTTTAGCATTTGAATTCGATCATTCGAAAACAGTTTGCATTCGATTTAAAACGTGTTTCTATTTCGTAAAATTGTCATTCAATTTAAAGCGGGAAAATTCGTGATTACGTAATACCGCCTCCTTTGAATTCCGTTGGCGAAATTGAATGCTGAAAGCGTGCTTTTTTTAATTGAATGCTAAAAGTGCTAAATCACTTGAGCGAAGAGGTAAATAGAATGAAGAATCTTTGAACGACAGTTTTACGCCTTCAGCTTAATTTCGCGAATTTGAATGAAACGATTATCAATACGAATGAAAAGTTTACGAAATTGGCCGAGAAAACCTATAATAAACACACATGTTAGGTCCTACCAAGTTTGTAGCCAATATTTCGCTTGATAGGAGCATTAAAATGCAACAAGTCATGACTGTGTGCATTGCATTGCATTGCTCATTAACAGCACAATCATAAGATGACCTTTAACCTTGACCTAATGACCCCAAAAACTCGTTTCTAATTACCTCGATCATAAAGTCGATACATATACCAAGTTTGATTGCAATCTATCTAATATTTCTTGAATGATAAGAACTGGATATTTAGCAAGAATGAGCCACTCCTAAATATTAAAGTTGCCCTGTGACCTTGACCTCATGACCCCAATTGTTTGTGAAATCATCTTCAATCTCTAGAAGATGCATAAATATAACAAGTTTTATGCTAATTCGACCTATGATTCTGGAGACATTCACATTTCTCTAAAAACGTATGCTCGCTTCCTCTATACCACCACGCATAAACGACTACTTCGTGTTAGTTAGTTGGTAACTACTAAAAGGCAAGTCAACTAAAACATTTTTTATACTTGTGATTAATTATCAGTCAAATTCCCATCATGTATACTATGTAGACCATATATTTACAATTTGGATCTTCCTTGAGGTTTCATGCTTGTCGCACGCATGTAACGAAACCACCAATTTACTGGCCCATTTGTTCAAAACACATGACCACATGTAAAATAATTGATTTATTACGCACGCACGTAACAATACTTATTTATAATAATGATTTTCTGTGAAATTTTTCGATCGCGACTCATTGTTTAGGGTCATTCAACCAGGCACTTGAAAGTTATTGTTTACCTTGGTAATTTGCATTTGACTATGATTCGGCTTTTTAATATTTTACTCTGCTGACTAATCATGGTTGATGAGCCGTTTTCATACTTTTTCCTTACGTTCTCATACATCACTATTATCTGCGTCTTGAATCAACAGTCGCGTGTATGTGCTTTTAATGCGTCTGGGCATCACGTTTTTATCGGCTTTATGTCAAGATGAAAATGAATGGCTGAGGTGCATAAAAGTCTTGGAATTTAAACATCATCAATTGAAATCTGTGATTGGAGTTTACGTAAGATAAATCGAAAATGTTGTTCGTAGAGTATTCGGCAGCTTTTTATAGTTCGGTAAATGCACCTTTCTAGGAGACTGCATTTGAATTATAATTTATGTCAAACTTCATCTTTATACACATTATGATAATATACAAGATTAATATGATTGTATGATTGAATAATCAAATAATTTAATTATCAAATGAATACATTAGGGTCTAATAGGGTTTTTTAAACATCATTTTAATGATCGAAGTTCATAATAATGTACTTAATGTATAACTAGATTGTACAGTACGAACAATGCATATACGTCCTTTATTTACTACAGTCAAACCTTTTCAGTATAAACTCCTTGTGAACAGCACCAAACATTTCTATATGGACCAATAAAAGCGACCCCTATAGGACCTGTCTATAGAGATCACCTGTATAATTATAGTGGTTACTTTCCTTGTACCCCTTATAGGAGGTCAATATACACATGCTTGACTATACCTATAGCACACGGTAAATTAGAGTTGTAACAACGAATTGATTCGCATGGTCTGAAGTAATGCTATAATTATAATTAATAATTTACGATAAATTACATTATATCGATTGGTGTCTGACGCTGTTGTAGAACATAGGGTAGCTGCTTACTGAGCGGATAATATCATTTCGATTACCGATTATGTAATTCCGGTTTCCATAGGTCATGATGTCACTAATGACCCTTTTAAAGATACCTATCGAGCGGGACATATTGATTTTGAATTAGTGTATTGTGTAAGATTACAACAACATTTTTAAAAAGCTTATTATATGTGCATCTACATATTTAACAATACATGATGTATGTAAAAGAAAATAAGCGTCAGTTTTGAATATCAAGGACCGCTAGTATATGATCCAAAATAATGCTTACGAGTTTAACCTCACTTATTACTATCATGGTATATTTTTGATGTTATGATACAATCAAAATGTTAAATATAATCAAATAATAATCTTATTACTATGTCCTGTATATTCTAGCATGCAGCTTGAGTATAGGAAATATCTATATGAATTGACAAAAATAGAGATATCCCGTTTTGCAACGATCTGTTTTGTCATGAATATATTTAAGTAGGACTATAAATTACTCATTTCGATTTGTATGTAGGTTTATAATTTATCTACCTTTTTCATATCACAATAACCGTAATAAATATTCCAATCTCGTACCGTTGATGTGTTTAGCTGTAACAAATATTTTGTGTTTGATATATCTTTAGCACACTTTGTATCTTATCCAATCATATTATTCGTTCTGCAGTTACTGTATGAAATTGTGCCAATAAACTGATAACAATTTTTGCTTAGAATACCACTACAGTCTAGAGTTATTTTCTCTGGGAGAAAGACAAATGCAAAAGAAACATATTATGAATATACCTGGATAAACAAAACACGTTATTATTTGTAATTATTTTAGCAAAATACAATTATTGTCCTAATTGCGTAAAATGGCTGGTAATCATTTTGCCTGAAGTAACAATCGATGATTTTTGCTATATTTAGCTAATAATTGTTTTGGATAAAAAAGTAATATACTCTCTTCCTACATGAGGAATATTAATTAATACATGTGTTGCAAAGACATTGAGAGAATCATATAGCTTTATAAATGTTTTTTTGATTTATGTTTGAAAAGTATATGATACATATCAGTCGCCTTATACGTTTTACATTAGTGCGTGGCGTTTTTCAAGAGCGGTGTTCTCGACTCTCGAGTCCGCCAGCCCTCTCCTCGTATGATACATGTTAATATAGTTGCTGTTTACTGCAGTACAATAATATTCTCGCTACACTCTGGCTCTCTCCTGTCCACAATACCAATTCCAAAATTGTCATTGGACGCAATCTGTTTCATTGGACGCAAATCTACACTAGCGATCTGATCGATGCAGGTACGGTACCAGCGATTTTACTCACTACACACGTCTACCACTCGAACGACAAGATCGGAACAAAAAACTTCGCCGCACGAATATTTCTCCTCTTAGCCAAAGGACTACAAGATCGAAAGTACAATTTCTCCGTGCGAACATTTCTCTTCCAAGCAAAAGGACTGGTATCCCTCAATTTTCTTTGACATTTTTACCTTGGAAACCTTGTCAAATTAATTTGGATAATCTAATAAGACTCTAAGCTACCGTGAGATGCCCGTTTCGCATTTGAACCTCCGACTGGTATAAAATAACCCGCACACGCTCTTTCTTCTCCAATGCTTGCAGAACATATCATATCCAGCTATCAATGAGCTGCTACGAAGGGATATACCCGATTGCTCGTTTTTATTAATCAAGAAACTGATAGCTTAGGACATATTATTACCACTTATTGTTTATGGTCGCTCAAAGATTGAAATAGAGGGACAAAAAGCAAGGACATAGTTTGGAGAGAGCGGTATTCGCGCTACTCGCTATTAAGGTGAGCGGGATTCGAAGTGGAAGAGCAACATCGGCTTTCCCGCTATCTCCTGCTCGCGATCTGCAGTCTTCGCTGCCTCATTGTTTTGGCTTCGCTTCGCAGCAACATAACATTTCAATATGCCTTGTTTCAGAAACAACAACTTGGGTAAGTCAAAATCTCTCTTTTGTGTGGTTTATCATATTTTTTAAAGCGATGATTATTCTTCTTTCAGAATACATGTATACCATTTTATGTGTTCTTCATGAAAATAAACTACATCTTGGCACAGATTCACGCGAATAAATGTACGCCTACGCATACAACTTCGCTTGGCCCCACAATACATGCAATATTATACACAAAACATTCGACGTACCTGGTCCATAGGATGGAATCTGAATGATTCTAATGGTTAACAAATCGTTTCTGTTTTATGCTTTCTTGTTTAATGGTGCATTTTTGCTCTGCAAATGGGAATGCAGATTAAAAAAATAAAAAATCAGAATTGTTATTTTAAGAAATATTACATGGTACTATGTTATCGTAGATTGCTTTAATGATTTCATAACTTAACGAAAATAACGAAGTCATTTTATTGTAGGTCTGATAAAAAAGCAAAATCTCTGCGAAATACCCGTGAAACCAATTTAATATATATCAGACGCGCATCGACATTCCCGTCCAATATTTCATTATTTTGTGCCTATAATAATTTATGCATCTCACTTTGGTATAGCAAGAGTGGTAGGACCAGCGCCTTCTAACCCAGAGAACGCGGGTTCGAATCTAAAGTCGGGTCATAACGTTTATCCTATAAGCCTCGTCAAGACAATGACTTTGTATCCATATTTTGTTATCATCATAAGATTCGCTACTCTCAGTCACGTGATAGAGCGTTGTTCCTTAGCAATGTGGGCGCATAGCGGGCAATATTATCTGGAATACCCCCACATAGAGTTGAAAAAGTGCAAGTTGTGTGCTAGATTGATTACAGTATGCATCAACTGGTTGGTATTTAGTTTTACAGACGCGTTCAAGCAATAATATTACGAGTATTTGGGTCTGGGACTGCCCTTTATCGTCACCATCCGAGAGACGCAGCCTGGGTTTATAGCCCGGGTCGATTTGTGCGAAGATTTCGTTGATCTGACCACTAGACCAAGACACTTCTTCATTGATCGAATTAACAATACTATTAATAATATACAACGGCGTATATAATTATGCACCTCATTTTTTGGAAACAAATTATAAATTTTCGCTAGTTTAAATTAGCACTGACTTGCCGACCCCGGGCCACCAAAATAATTTTTGGGCTACCGAAATTGCATCAACGTCAAATGTTCCTTGACCTAACCAATAGCTTATCATGATTATATTTTAGATGTTGTTTTTTTGCATTGGCTACTTGAACATGTTAGGGCTACCAAGAGTTACAACTTTTTAAATAATCTATACTTGCCCGACAATGAGGACCACCATGGAACAATTTGAGGATAATATTCAGACTGATGACAGTTGTGTTTTTGTTCGTTAGTTAGATTATTTGATTGATTGTTGTTTGCCTCTTTCATGGCGTGGAATAATAACTGCAAACTGTAGTATAATGTTAAAGGGACGCGGTGGGTCTAGCATTAATCTGGACATAAATACCGCGGGTTCATGCTGAAATGCTATGAGATATAGCGCATTAACGTTGTAAGGGGTAATGGAGCTTAATTTCAGTCGAGTTAACGGTTGAAATGATTAAAATGACCTTTACAAACGATTAACATAATCTTATCGAGGGATTATGTAAAAAATCATGCATTTTGGCGCAATCAAAATAGAGCGTCAATATGACTTTTTGTATTAATATTATTTTGAAATTGTTTCACCCAATATCCCTTTTTATTCGAACTTTCGAAAGGATATTACATAACTTATTTTAGTTTATCATAAATATCAATCAGCATGCATGCGATGCGCTCTATGTGAACTTATTGCATAACAACTTTGTTTAAAACAAATAAGACAAATAAAATCCATCGGTCTGGATCAAGTCAAGTAATGGAGAGAGTAATGCAAAAAAAGAAAAAAGAAGAAAAGACAGTGACATAGCTAAGGTAGTGGGATGCAGATAATATGCCCTCGATAATAAATCAAAATCGTACAAATTAAGAAACAAATAGAGAAATAAAGTAGATTGTGCCCCCAAAATGGCGTAACCTTCCACTCCCCCCAAAAAAACAAAACAAAACAAAAACAAAACAAAACAAAAATAAAACAAAACAAAACAAAACAAAACACAAAAATAATAATAATCAGCAAGCCCGGGCTAAGCCATTGTACATGACTGAGACATATTCGAAGCAGGAATTGTTAAAAATATAAACGCAAATAAAAATAACAATTGCTATCCAAAATAAACAGTTGAGAGAATGTGCAATAACAGAAACGGTTGCTAAGCGTTGGCTCACTGCTGTATGGGGGAGGGAGGGGGCACGCTAATTGATGGGACTTACACCATGTATTCCTCAACTATTACCCTTTATTGTTGTATCGTTTTAACGCTGAATGGAAAACTAACGATGGCGGGGAACGGGAGGATGCTTCTTTTCATGCAAACAATAATTAGTGTAGCGTGGCATAATTTCTCATTCAATGATAGCCTCATTCTGAAACAACCTTGACATGGACGAAATGTACAAATAAATAAATACACATTTAATCGAAGATCTAATTACAATTAGGTACGAATAATTTATTACAAAAGAAGCGGATATTCATGAAACTGTTGTTACGATCGAAGCACGAAACAATAATGACAACAATGATTCAATGATGCTCATAATTATCAGGAAATTCGAAACAGAAATCAAATTAACGAAAACAGATTCGTATGTCATTTGCGGAGCCTTCCTTGACATCACTATAAACATTTGTTCTGTTCAATTCATTTAGACACCAGTCATCACATTACTGTTCCCATAACAATGATTTACCCATAGAATACCAAATTGATAGTTTCCCTAAAATGAAATTATCCTTTTGGGGATTTAATATGCTGGTTAGGCAAACATATCCGTTGTTCTTGATAGAAAACTCTGCGCTATAAAAACATGTTTTTACGTTTAAAATGTGATATATTTGTCAGACGAATGCGAATGACCAGTTTTTACATAATATTTAGCATTTAAACTGCCCGATGCATGCTCTCCAAAGCACAGAATATCCGTAGGGTACGTGGGAAGGAGTTGCCCTTTAAAGTAAGGCCTTATCAAATAAATGATGAAATGAGAGCATAAAGAGATATAGAAGTGGTGGAGAATAAACGCAGAACAAAGAATGGAACTTAACAAGACCAAGAGAAAAGCACACAGAAATTTGAACAAGACAGAAATCAAAACAAATATTACGACACACAGTGCCAGATACATTTTGAAATGAATAGCACAATTAAACAAAAACAATCCGGGGAAAAAATTGTGTATTATAACAAAATGCCTTTTAACATTGCGATAAAAAAAATACATCTCAAATGCAAAAGCCATTCGACCGCCATAACACAAACGGGGATGGGTGTCAGAGAGAATGAGGATATTTGAAAGTGTTTTTGAAGCACGTCATTGTGTAGATATCATGCTGCGTTAACAAGGATATTTTGTGTAAATGTACACGCTTGTGGTCAATGAAGAAGTAATTGCAGTGCTAATCGAATCATATTGTATGTTTATTTCGCGCTATGCCGAGCGATCTATATAATCCATTTCATTTCACACGCGTTTCATTAATAATTTCTTAAGCTATCATTATTGATCATTCAAAAACGATTCAACAACAAAGTGACACACACGAGACGTGTATAATGTGTGTGTGTGTGTGTGTGTGTGTGTGTGTGTGTGTGTGTGTGTGTGTGTGTGTGTGTGTGTGTGTGTGTGTGTGTGTGTGTGTGCGAGGTGGTAGAAGGTGGGAGGGGGGTGGGGGTCAGCTAAAAATGTTATCTAGATTGAAAGTTACAATAACTTGTTTGTTTTTTTTGCGCTTATCACACTTAACAAAATAGGCTTCTCGAACTAATGGTTACAGTCCGTTATTCCGAAGGTTCGTTATTCCGAAGGTTCAGTTATTCCGAAGGTTCATTATTCCGAAGGTTCGTTATTCCGATGGTTCGTTATCCCGAAGGTTCGTTATTCCGAGGGTTCGTTATTTCGAAGGTTCGCTATTCCTAAAACGAAATCGGGTTCGTTATTCCGAAGGTTCGTTTATCCGGGAAAAAAATCGGGTTCGTTATTCCGAAGGTTCGTTATTCCGAAGGTTCATTAGTCCGAAAATAAAATAGGGTTCGTTAATCCGAAAATTTAATCGGGTTTGTTATAATACTATAATTTGTGTTTTGTTTATTTAATTTACAGCCTGCATTAAGCATACCCCTCCCCCTTTCCCTCCCTTGGCCAGACCAATCAAACATTTAAGTTTATTTTAACTCTTTATATGAAATTATAGCATTATAACAAACCCAAATTCATTTTTGGATTAACGAACCCGATTTCATTTTAGGAATAACGAACCTTCGGAATAACGAACCCTCGGAATAACGAACCTTCGGAATAATGCAACAAATGTTCGGATTAACGAACCCTATCTCATTTTAGGATTAACGAAACCTCAGGTATACGAAATTTGCGTGTTCGGAATAATGAACCTTCGGAATAAAGAACCTTCGGAATAACGAACCTTCGGAATAACGAAGCGCACCCGAACTAATTCCTTCGACTTGCCTGTACAAAACTGGAGTAAGGAGGGAGGGGGGGGGGGGGGGGGGGGGGGGTGGGGTGGTCGGGGAAGACAATGACCTCGATCAACAACATCACAATAAATATATATGTGAAATACAATACATTATACCGGTTGGAAAGGGTACTTATATAATTGATTCCATAATCGATACAGTTGACTTATACAAATATATTTATAATATCTATCAAATTAAATCCATAATGAATTCCGCATCGTCTCAACTTCATTTCACATTATTCGATGACCTTTATGTTACTTTTTGATCAACGTACTATTGTGACGTATGAAGCAAGAATGATAAGAGCCGGCTGGAATATGTTGGACTGTGCCAAAATATATATAAATGAAAAAATGGCTAAGAAAATAAGGTTTCTCTGGGATTCGAACCCGAGACCTCCGGATCGTTAGTCCGGTAATGGCTGCTATAGAAAGCCCTAATTCGGTGTTCACCCCCGAAACCCCTTTGTTTCAAATGCTCGTGATAACACTACTACTTCTTCTATCAATATAGCAATAACAGCAATACAACTACTTTACTCCTCCTCCCACTACTACTACGTATATATGTATTAATATCCCCTAATTTTTCGTTTATTAGGGGATATGTTATACATATAATATGATATATTATATGTATAACATACATGAAGAATTAGGGGATAATAATTTATCCAAACAGTATACATTTATTGCAATTAATGAAATCCTCACTCTCAGTAATGTGATGTATTGTATGTGCATGATTTCTCTAATCATATCAATAATAATGTTAGAAATGTAGAATATAACGTAATTTAAATTAATTAGTGTAATACACATTACTTCATGAGTGTGTCCGCAAGACTCGAACAATAAGATATCCCCGAATAGCATATTTGGAGAATCAATTATTGCGAGATTTGTTAGCAATTATATCTATCATTAATCAGTGCGTCCTCGAAAAAAGCGACGGGGAGAGTTTTTTTCCGTTTGTTCGTTTTTTGGTTGGGGGGGGGGGGGGGGGGCATTTGCCCCCGAAAATTTGACAATTTGACAATAACCAAAATAAGGGGGAACTATTTTATATGATAAAGTAATTCACAGGGTGTGTCCCCTAGCTCTAACTCGCGTACCCCACCCCGCCCCCCCAACAAAAAAAATCAAAATCAATCTGACCACGCTACGCCTCTGAAGAAACCCATAACTAAGAATAGACAATCTCAAGTTATAGTAGCAGCTGGGTGTTTTACAAAGATTTTTAAGTCGAACTTAAAATCAATGCTGGACTTTAATGTACATTGTTATAACATTACACCGACCACTGTGGATTTCACTAGCCCATTGGTGGTTGCCCTTTGCCACCGGAGATATTCTAATTCATTGCATTGATACCGAACATGCTGGAAAAAAATGAGCTAGTAAAATTTACATGTATAGTGCGACAACATGGTCTAAACAGTTCCTGGCAATTTCTGCCATTTCAGCCTGGATTTAAGTTCAGAAAATCCTGGCCTAATACCCCGTCTTAACAGGCCCCAAAGTCAGGGTGACATCCAAAGGTTGTCCGGCTAAGGACCTACCCCTTTCATATTAATGCTCGGCGCAGACAGAGCCGACTCGACTGGTAGTCATTCCGATCGGCTCAGTTTTCAGTGCCTCGCGACACACATTTTGCCAGTCGAGAGACAGTCGGATGCCAGTTGGGGCCGATTCAACAAGATAAATCTGCTCCGACCGACCGGGCCCAACTCTAGCCTGATTGAAACCAGTCGGATCGGGTCGAGTCGGCTCTCTGTCTGCGACGGTACAATTTCAACCAAGTCGGGCCGAGGGTGAAGAGTCGTGCTAACTTGTGTGTTCCCCCCCCCCCCCCCCCCTTGATCTGCATTTTTCTCATTAACTAGACATGTCGTGATCATGAATGTGTTTTGTTATAGTTTTTAATGAAAGTGGAAAATATATTTAATCAGTTTTTATCGTGCTGAGCATAGTGATGGGAATTGTTTTTAGAATTACTATTATTCCAATTTCGTTAGCCGATTATGAAATTATTATTTTGATATTGACACACATTTTGCGCATTTTCAATTTATCACCATGGCAACCCGTAATAATTATCACACCTATATTTGTCAGTATTTTGTAGTGAAACACAATTAATTAATTACGTAATATAAAGGTCGTCTTCTCATTGCGATTTACATCAGATTGATTTTTAAGAGTGTACGGGTCGAGTGCATAAGCGCACTATTTAGTCATTCAATAATTAGTATGGCCTTCCATTTTTTTTAAATGCAAATTATATGATTTAATTAGCCGCCGTTAAGGCCAAAGTGATTTGGCCAAAACGATTTCTAAATTACAAAAACTACATTTTTACTGAGAATCTTTGGGAGCCTGGATTTGTATCGATTATTATGTTTGAGCGGCCAATAAAATCTGCTACTACAGTAATCCAAAAATCTTGGGGAAATTGATCGATGTACTAGTATTCAACGCCTTTGTAACACATTCTATTTTTTCCTGCTGCTGTAATCGTATAATTGTTCGTGCGCGCGTAATGTTTGTATGTCTTTCAGTCAGTCTGTCTGTTTGTCTGTATGTCTGTCTGTCTGTCTGTCTGTCTGTCTGTCTGTCTGTCTGTCTGACTGTCTGTATGTATGTTTGTTTGTCTGTCTGCCTGCCTGTATATATGTTTGTCTGTCTAACTGTTTGTCTGTCTAACTGTATGTCTGTCTGTTTGCATGCCTGTCTGTATGTCTGCCTGTCTGCCTGCATGTCTGTATGTTTGTCCGTCTGCCTGTATATATGTTTGTCTGTCTGTCTGTATGTTTGTCTGTTTGTATGTATGTGTGTATGTGTGTATGTATGTCTGTCTGTATGTCTGTCTGTATGTATGTCTGTCTGTCTGTGTGTCTGTCTGTCTGTCTGTCTGTCTGTCTGTCTGTCTGTCTGTCTGTCTGTCTGTCTGTCTGTCTGTCTGTCTGTCTGTCTGTCTGTCTGTCTGTCTGTCTGTCCGTCTGTCTGTAATTTTGTATGTATGTCTGTCTGTATCATATATATTACCCTGGATACCAGCAGCAGTGCATTAAGCAGTGCAGCAGAAATGGACGTTCCTACAATATCGTGCTTTTGTCTTTTCTATGTACTTTTTGTTTTTAATATCAATATAATATATTTCGTTTTGTTATGTTCATTTGTATACGGAAATAAAAACAAACGGTCAAATATACTTACTAACCAACGATCACAGTTTATATATATTATACATATACTGTACGTATATGCTGACATAGAGACACATGACATATTGATAATTCATTAGATTTTTCTCCACGCCTTTATTGTTTTGATAGTGCGTTTATGGCCCGACAACGGATATAATGTAAAGTTTGAAGAAAATAATGAATTCAAATGAATAATGCAAACCTTGATGAACTATGCTATGAGAAAATTCTGATAGGACGAGTTATGCAAATGACTTATATAAGAAGGATTTGTTTGTTAAGTCGCCATTAAAGTGGCGATTATCTCCATAAGCCCACCATTAGACTTACGTATAGGCGTACACGTATTAAGGGAAAGGCCAAAACTGTCGGCAAATCGTCGAGAATGTCAGCATTTTGTTTTTACTGTGTGCTCCATTCTCCAATGTCCTTGCTTAAAGGGCAACACCACCCCAAAATGATATTCTTATAAATGAAAGGTAATTGTTTTGGTAGTCTATGCCACCTACAAGTTCAGAAAATTGGCTTCCAGATAAAAATTTAATAATTTGAAAACTCATCACTATACTAGCGTAAGTGTTCATACAAAGACTACGGTTATTGTATAGGACGTACGTGCCTTCGTGGCTCTATTGTCTCCAAACTTAAGTGTGTATAGAGTCGGCGGACTCACAGACAGTTGGCGCATACGGAACCATGAAGCCCTAATGGTTCCGTAAGTAAGGTGATTAATTGTATTGTTTATGAATTGCACAACCCTTTGCAATGTGTTGTACATCTATTTAATATCAAACACTGATACCAAAACATATAAGACTGTGTTGTCCTTTGCGCGGTGGTCCCCTTTAAAGCCAACCGCACACTATACACGATCCGACCGTGCGCGATCCGACCAGATCGGACGAACGATTAAGGATCTGTATTACAATACATACTTCAGGTACGCGCTTCTCACTTAAGTTCAGATACACAGTTGTTCGCCGGATCGGTATCGAATCGTTTAGTGCGCGATGGGCTTCATACAGTGACAAATACATAGATAGCTTGACCAAAAGCTGCTTGTCCCTTCTCAAGTCGATCTTAAAAGGATCTAGTAATATTGTCCAGATCAACAACACTTATTTAGAAATCTAGAGGTTCTCTCATACCGTGTTGTTTCCGTATTACGAATAGAAGCATGGAACAGGTTCTGTTTTTTCAAATTTTCTTTTGTTCAAAAGATATTTACGATATAGAAGTGTTGGATTTTTAACTTTCCACTGGATAGTCATAACTGTGTACAAAGTAATTGCAATGAGTTAGGGAGTATCACTGTGCATTTTTGCTAATTACTCGGCCATAAAACATCCATTTAACGTGACATTTTCACATAATATTCAGAGGACATAATTATTATCAAATCACAAAACTACACATTTTAACCAAACATTCATTACTTTCTACACAAGCCAACAAAGTTACTGGATCCCTTTAAGATGTCGGAGTTTCATTCCTTATTTCTCGATCAAAACAACCCAGCACCTTTCCGTTGCAAAAATAATTTTAATCAGAAAACTACTGAACTGCGGAAAGTTGTGGGCGTCTGAAGGATACGAACGCCCATCGACTTTGCCAATAAATAATTGGTGATGTTGCAATTTCTGATTAAAAGCACTAGTAGTTATAAATATAGTTTGTTTTTAAAGATGTGCAGTTTGACAAGTTTGTTACAAATAAATCAGACAACAAGCGTTTAGTCGGAATATCTGGTGCAAGTAAAAGGGCGCAGAACCGAACGCAACTGTATGTATTCTTCGTGAAATTTAATTTCCTCATCAATAATCATTATTATATCTATCTGCGTTCCGGCTTTATTATTTGTACGAATTCTTTTGAATAAATTGTTTTTGTTTCAATTATATCTGTGTGTTCCGGCTTCGTTTGCATGTTTTCTTCTTAAAAGAAAAGTCGTTTCCTGATCAATTATTTCTCTCCGTTTTTAGCTTCGTTTGCGACTTGCAGATATATTTGTATGCGGTCAGAGAACATTTCACGCAAAGTATCCAGTCACGACACGGAAAACTAGGTTTCTTGACCAATAACTCTGCGTTCGAGCAATGAGACGAGATATATGATACTAGTACTCATGTCGACGTGCCCTCGCTTTGTACAGACAAACCACATGCAGTTGTTAGGCCCTTGCGTTTCGCAAGAAATTTAACCTCACCTCAAACTTAAGATTATGACAAAGAAAACAATGACTTGTTGAGAGTCCATGTTGAGGAACGGTCGAAGATGACAACTCAGATGTTGCTTATGTTGTTGAGATTGGAGGGATTCAACCCCCTCACCCCAAATATATATGTTAAATCTATTTGTTGTTGTTGTTTTAATTTAGTTCATTTTGGCGATTAGTCTATATTGACTATTGTCGCCACCTGCGTTTCTTTTTTTATATTTTGATGCATTTATATTATCAATAATTATATATAAGTATACATTTATTTTGTTTATTTCTTTTTCAAAACAAAATAGCAATAATAGTTTTTTAACAAATCATCAAGACATGAAGACAAATTTGTGAGGCTTGATCCACAAGAGCTACATAGATGTCCTAAATACAGCTCCATGGCTTGAGTATACAATTGGGCGATCGCACCACTGTTCAAATGTAATTGGCAACGCTGATCCCTATGTCACATGTATTAATATAGCTCTGTGTAGTCTTTGGTACAGACTGAGCCACCCCCCCCCCCCCCCCCCCGATCATACGCCCTCCGTGCAAGACGTGCGTATGCAAAGCATGTATAGCTCAGATCATAAAGCCCTCGGCACACAGAGCCGACTCGACCCGATCCGACTGGTTTTCAGTCGATTCAGCTCAGTAAACGTTGCCTCAGGACTCCTGTTTTGCCGGTCAAGAGCCAGTCGGATATCATTCGAGGCCGATTCGGCTACGACTGAGCGAAACCGACTCTAGCCTGACTGAAAACCAGTCGTATCGGGTCGCGTCGGCTCTGTGTGCGGAGGGCCCGGCGCAGACAGAGCCGACTCGACCCGATCCGACTGGTTTTCACTCAGGCTAGAGTCAGTTTCGCTCAGTCGGAGCCGACTCAACATGTCGAATCGGTCTCGAATGACCTCCGACTGGCTCTTGACTGGAAAAACCGGAGTCCTGAGGCAACGCATACTGAGTTAATCAGGCTGAAAAACAGTCGGATCGGGTCGAGTCGGCTCTGTCTGCGCCAGGCTTTTTATTCGTTCGTCGGATCGGATCGGATATGATAAACGTGCGGTGAGCTTTAAGTGGGGGAGGGGAGGGGTGTAGGGGGTGAGCAAATGGCACAAGTCAAGTAAGTTAAGAACATTATTCTCCATTTATAAAGGTTCTTGCATCTTGACCACCGACATGTACATTCCTTTGTTGACGTCATCATAATTCTAGTCTTTAAACGAAGTGCGGACTCTTTTATCGGAGGAAATCGGCACGGTCATTGCACCAAGTAGAGACTCCCATTATTCGTGATCGTTTGTGAGTTTTATTTTATTCGTGTATTACTACTTATCATCATATCAAGGAGACATAATTACCCATGAACAGATGTACATGAAGACGGGAATGAAATCATAAATTCGTTGTCCCAGTAATCATTTTAATATCGAACGATGTCATACACAATCAATCAATCAATCAATCAGATTTAGACGAAACTCGTATTGAATATAATACTGACACAAGTTTATAGAAGGAATATATTCTATTTCGAGCGTCTTTATCGTAACTACTACGCTTGCAATGACATATTGTAGGGAGGGAACGTCATTGATATCAGTTCTGCAAGTCACAATGGACTTGATTTGAATGACAGAGAAACTGGTATTGACAAAGCAGATCTCATATGTGTTCAGTTGTAGCAACGACAAACACTTGAACGTGACATCACATAAATTTGTAGCAATAAAATCATAATCTAATTGTTTTCGTTTGATTTAAATCTGACACGCTCGCTGTTCCTCACTATAGCAATTCTTAACTTGGACTCCGGAAGAACCAAACGTATGAATTGAATCATAGTCAATGCGTTTATTGTAGTTTTTTGATTGAAATCTTCCGTTCCCAACACCTCTGCGTATGTACGCTCCAACAGACGTCATAGCCGCGGACAAAATCGTTCATTGTTTTTATTATTATTACAAATTAAAAGCTAAGCCTTGGTAGGGTTACCAAGGCAATGCCACTCCCGGGGTAAGCTATAATGAATGAGAGAAAAGGAAGTCTTTATTTGATCAAGCTCTCACCAACCGATACGTCTATTAATGCACATGTTGTCACAAGCGCCAAGTTATGCAGTAACATCCGTCTTTACAACCCATGTCAAGCTAGATACCAGAATACAATAGCGAAAGATAATAAGGAAAATATGACAATTGTCCAGACTAATTGACTAATATTGTTGAAATCAATAGCATAAGAATAGATTAAGATACCATTGCAAAATTTGAACCTCACAAATGTTAAATGCATGAAAATAAGC